>OX451737.1:482654663-482819790 GCA_948472305.1 Vicia faba
TATCTTGCCAGGGTGTGTCTGAAGAGTTCGAGGATCCGATACCTGAATCTTGCCAGGGTGTATCCGTTGAAGACTAACATTACCAGATCCGATTCCTGTATCTTGCCAGGGTGTGTCTGAAGAGTTCGAGGATCCGATACCTGAATCTTGCCAGGGTATATCCGTTGAAGACTAACATTACCAGATCCGATTCCTGTATCTTGCCAGGGTGTGTCTGAAGAGTTCGAGGATCCGATACCTGAATCTTGCCAGGGTGTATCCGTTGAAGACTAACATTACCAGATCCGATTTCTGTATCTTGCCAGGGTGTGTCTGAAGAGTTCGAGGATCCGATACCTGAATCTTGCCAGGGTGTATCCGTTGAAGACTAACATTACCAGATCCGATTCCTGTATCTTGCCAGGGTGTGTCTGAAGAGTTCGAGGATCCGATACCTGAATCTTGCCAGGGTGTATCAGTTGAAGACTAATATTACCAGATCCAATTCCTGTATCTTGCCAGGGTGTGTCTGAAGAGTTCGAGGATCCGATACCTGAATCTTGCCAGGGTGTATCCGTTGAAGACTAACATTACCAGATCCGATTCCTGTATCTTGCCAGGGTGTGTCTGAAGAGTTCGAGGATCCGATACCTGAATCTTGCCAGGGTGTATCCTTTGAAGACTAACAATACCATATCCGATTCCTGTATCTTGTCAGGGTGTGTCTGAAGAGTTCGAGGATCTGATACCTGAATCTTGCCAGGGTGTATCCGTTGAAGACTAACATTACCAGACTCGATTCCTGTATCTCGCCAGGGCACGTCTGAAGAATTCGAAGATCCGATTCCTGTAACCAGTCAGGATATATCTACACAAAAGCATCTGAAAATCAGCTCCTGCAACGTGTCAGGTAATCATTTTCTATTTTGTAGGTATACAGGTTCTCGCCAAGGAATCTCTTACGCAGTTAACATCTAGATGGCATCTATAAGCCCATCATCCTATTCATCAACCTCTAAATGGCATCTGTAAGCCTATTTCCACCATCACTGCTACTATGTGAGCGCAAATTTCTGGGCACTCTAGTGTTCAATCATCTTCTACCCTCGGATTACGAAAGGCACGTCAGCCAATCTGCATCCTCAGGTATAAGAAGATTGAACAGGGGCAACTGTTGTACCCCAAAATTTGCCCTCCCATATTCTCCAAAGATTTGCCAAGTCAAAACTCCAAAATTCCCCAAGGGGTGCACAGTGCAAGAGCCTCCTGAACAGTCAAAATTAGGGTTTGTGTTCTGATCAAGAAAATGAAGTTTCCAAAGGGCCAATCAAGTCTCACATGCCTTTAAACATGGTCAAGCATCCTCATATCAAGTTTCAAGGCTTTCAGCACAAAACTGCACAGTCAAAACCCTAATTGCACTACAGTCAACTGTAGGGGCAAAATGGTCATTTGGCAGTCAAAAGTTCAAATTTTTGGTCAACATATCATTTTGAAGCCACAAACATCATTTGATCAATGCTTGATCATGATTCTCAAAGTTTGGCTCAAAAATCATCAAGATGCAAAAGTTTCCTTATTTGGACAGTTGAAAAAGTCAACTGTAAATTGACCAGGGCATAACTTTCACATGGATTATCAGAAAAATCCCATCTAAAGCTCATTTTGAAGAGAAAGACATTTACTATAACTCCTCTTCATACCTCAAGTCCAAGAAATGCTCTCACAAAAAGTTATCAATTTCAACATTATAGGTCATTTTCAAAAGTCAACAAAAAGGGACTTTAAGTCAAAGGCCATAACTTGAGATTGGTAAATCAAAATGACATGGGACCAAATACATTGGTTAGAGGACTCAAAGACCTTTCCAAAATGTCCAAGAACATGAGCAAAGCTTAAAAATTGAGCAAGTTATGCCTTGTAGAAGTTGGGAAATTTTTGGATATTTTGAAAAGTCAACATTGATTCAAATGACCTAAAATTGCTAATGGGCCCATTTTTCCTCCATAATTCATCAACCATGACATGTGCACGACCACTTGGCCCAAAGGGAAGTTTTTATTCATTTTTTATTTATTTATTTGAATTTTTATTAATAATAATTCATTTAAATCAAATTAAATACATGAAAAATGCTAACCTAAGTTTTCCAATCTTTTTGTACATGTTTTATCCTCAAGATTTCGTGCATATTCAAATAGGGAAAGATTTGGAGAGATTGGAGTTGATTTGTATCAAAAAGCACATGGAAAGATTGAAAAAATAATGATGGAAAATCAAATCTCAAAATCCATGAATGAAAGAGATTTTGATCAGAATTGTTAACCTAATTCACTCATTACATAAGCCTAAACATAACCCTAATGCTTTGGACCATTGAAGCTGCGCAGAAATCCATTATCAAACTTGAAATTTTGTCTAAAAAACTCAATACTGAAAACCCTTTTGCAGGTTGATTCAAGGCTTAATAGTTGTTCAAACACCTTCCTGGAGGTCCACTGAACGTTTTCCAATCACAAACACCCATCAAAACTCAAAGAATCGTTGTACAGAAACTGACTTTTCTTGCTTTTTTTTTACAATCGTGCATCTTCATTCATGCACTTTTAATAAGTTTTAATATGTGATTCATACTCCTCATGCAATTCCAAAGTTAACCCAACGATTCAATTGTATTTTTATGTTGTGTACACGATTTCGCCATTGATGATTTTTAGGGTTCAGGAAGCTTCAAATTAGGGGTTTGGTAACAAGGAAAAATTAGAGCCCCTGACCACCACCATTCAAATCAGCTCGTTCAGACGATTACAAAGCTATGCTCGCGCCCAATTTATGAGCGTTCCATGCCTAATCGCTATTTTTCCAAAACTGGCCTAAAAGAACATTCAGAAAACCGTGGCCTATCTGTTTGTATTTCATGAACGAGGAAGAAGATGACCTCGTGGCGAGATGTGATAGGGTCATTTAAATTTCGCGCGCAAAGACCCACTAATGCTTTTGTTTCTTTTATAATATTTGTTACTCATTATATATTAACAACGCGTGGAATGGCTCAGTGGCGAGCGTGGCTATTGATAATGTTAATGACCTGGGTTCGATCCCAGGTCTTCACTCTTTCCATTTGATTTTTTTCAACTGACGTTCATATGTAGCGCCTATGCTGGATACCACCATGCACCTTCCAAATCCAACGTCCACGCGTCCAGCTTCATCAAATCAAAGGCCATGGATTGAGGAACACCATAAACCCTAGTCAACGCGCCAGCATGCTGCCTGGAAAAGTCAAATGGGCCAATGGATAAATGGGCTTAAAATTTCTAAAGATGCCTCCTAATTTGGGGTCTGAACCCCCTGGGTTTGTAATTCTCTCTATTTTCTTTGTTTTTATTATTTTCTATTTTTCCTTTTAATTATTGCTTTCAATTAATTAATTATTTCCATAAAAACATAAAACACATAAAAAAAATCAGAAAAGAGCAAAAATATAATAAATATTTTATTTTAAGTATTTTCATAAATAAATTTGTATATAATTAAATTTAGTTTTAAATTAGGTTAATTTTAATTCTTTTAATAAAAAAATCTAAAAAACATAGAATTAGGGTTTTAATTAATTTCATCTTTTTTCCTTTTTCTCCCATAATAATTAAATAATTTTATTTATTTTTATAATTAAATTTGCATATAAAAATTAGGATTAATTTTAGGTTAAAAAATTTCAATATTTTCTTAATAAATTAAAAATAATTAGGATTAGGGTTTGCATCTTATTTTAATTTTAATTAATTCTCTTTTTCATATTAAGTCTTAAAAATCATAAAATACCAAAAACAAAAACAATTTCTTTTCTTTTTTTAATTAATTAATTCATGTAATTTTAATATTTTGCAAAAAGGGTCCAACGCCCTCGTTTCGATTTAATTATTAATTCGCATATTATTTTATTCCGTTTAAATATTCATGTATCTCTTCCGAAGCCATGTATTTAATTACTCGCACTTTTAATTCTTTATTTACTTTGTTTATTTATTTTCTGTCAAATCGGGTTCGAGAAACTTTTGGCGATGTGGACCCGCGCCGTTTGTAATAGCTTAGAATTTACTTTTCTCGTATCCTTTTAACCGTTAAACAAATGCATGCAAGAATGAATGGACAAAAAAATAAAAACAAGCGTAGAACACCAATAACATGACAAGATAAATGCAAATGAAAACGACACACAAATCACACACCACCCCTAGGGTACGCCTCACTGTTGCCTCGCCTCGAAAGGTGATCGTCGAGTAGAGGATGTCTTAATAAGTCCTCATGATCCGGGAACCTGGCATGAGGGTAGCTTCTAAGGTGTCTTCCCATTGCTCTGGTGATCACCATGTCCCGAACCTCGAATTGACCCGAACACCTCCAACGGTGGTGCTACCTACCTCTCAATGGTGGGATGGCACTACTTTAAAAGACATTTACACAGACGAATTCCTTAAGGTAGGTAGACGACTCTAGATACTTGCTCTAAATTTCAAAACAAAACAAAATACTTTTCACACCAACACATTTTCAAAAAGCTTTCGAAAGCAATTTTTCAAACACTCTTGAGGACTGATACAAGAGTCGAACTGGAATTTTCAAAGAAACTTTTTAAAACCCACAGTTGAAAAGCAAACAAACCATTTTTGAAAACACAAATGAGCAAGTATCTAAGAGCCCATGGATAACCATGGATAGAAAGGGTGCTAACACCTTCCCTTTCTATAATCTACCTCCCGAACCGAGAGCAATCTCTATAAGGAATTTTTCTGTGCTTTTGTCCTTTCCATTTGGAGAAAATAAAAGACGGTGGCGACTCTTGCTTCCGCGACATTTCGCGAACCAGCTTTAAACAGTCAGTTCCAGATCCACCGATCACAGTGGTCCAGGCAAAAGTTAGGGATCAAAGCGTAGCATTATGTCTCATTAGATCATCTTGCATCCAGACTTCAGCATCAAATATTAAGCTCGGACGACACTAATCAATCTGATCTACCTTCAACCAAGTAGCAAAGTGATGAGATGCTCGACAACATAAAGGCAATAGCAGAGTTGGAATCCAGTAGGATTGTTCACATAGCTGTTTTGTTTTTCACAAATTGTGTAAATTCTATTATTCAGCGGTGTTCTCTTACTAGGACGTCAGTCTCTTGTACAAAAACGCTTATTTACAGGCCAAACTTCAAAATCAATATAATTCATTTTCAAAGAAATTTCAAACTATTTTCCTTTATCTGTTTTGTTTGCAAAAGAACGTCCGATGTTCATTTTTGATATATGCATTTGACATTAATTACTGCTCATGAATATTTACATGCGGAACAAAAAATGATTACTGGTAATGTCAGAAACATGGGCAATAAGAATGGTCCAAACTGTACAGTTGCTTTATCCATCAGGTACAAAGGTAGATTCATCTGAAGAATATGGCTAAGATACTTTCACTCCCCGCAGAGTAAGACAGTAATGGTAACTCTCCCCCAGCTGAGACTTGCAACTATGAACGAATCAACAATGCTCTCCCCAAGCAGAGTTGATCTACCATCAATACTAAAAAGGCTTGATACCCCAGGCAGTCTTAATATTCCCCAACGGAAATAAGAATGTTCCTCGGCAGAATACAAGATACCCCCAGTGGAGTTAAAATTTTCCCAGCACAGTCTGAAAAAGCTTCCCCAACGGAGTTGAAGCATCATCCCCAGTAGACTCTAGAAGTTTATCCCCAGCGGAGTACAAAAATAAATCTCCCCAGCCGAGTTCAAAGGATCATTCCCAATAGAACTCAAAGGATTATCCCCACAAGAGTCTAACAGGTTATCCCCAGTGAAGCCGCAACTGAAAGATCGTCCCCAACAGAGTTCTTTCCTTTCACAAACAGGAATTCAATCCCCAATAGGATTCAATATCACCAGCAACGATAATTCTTCCCGACGGAATTTATCAGTTGAATCTTCATCAGAGCATCTTTTCCCCACAGAGTAATCTCCTCATTAGTTTATTCCCCAACAGAGTTATCTTCTCCTACAGATTTATTCCCTTTGGTCACCATCCCCAGCGGAAGCAAAGAATTCAACTCTTTTCTCCAGCAGCTATCTGCGATTTATTTGCCCCCAGCTAAAACATCATATTTCCATACATCATGATACATACATATACGCATCATATAACACAATCTCACTTATTTTGAGAACATCATTGCTTATCATGCATTGCATATGACTGACCTTTACCTTTCAGGAAAGATGCAGTTAAGTTCTCAGCTATGTCGAAGACCTTCTCCGGTTCAGTCAGATCGACCCTAAGATCTCCCTGATTCGTATTCCAGTTGAAGATATTCCAAGACTTTTGTCTGGTCCAGTTAAATCGATCCTAAGATTTTTCTGATGCCGATCCAGTCAAAGTTAATCCAAGACCTCCTCTAGTTCAGTCAGATCGACCCTAAGATCTCCCTGATTCGTATTCTAGTTGAAGATATTCCAAGACTTTTGTCTGGTCCAGTTAAATCGATCCTAAGATTTTTTTGATGCCGATCCAGTCAAAGTTAATCCAAGACCTCCTCTGGTTCAGTCAGATCGATGCGAAGATCTCCCTGATTCGTATTCCAGTTGAAGTTATTCTAAGACTTTCGTCTGGTTCAGTTAAATCAATTCGAAGATTTTTCTGATTCTTATCCAGCCAAAGTTAATCGAAGACCTCCTCTGGTTGAGTCAGATCAACGATAAGATCTCCCTGATTTGTATTCCAGTTGAAGTTATTCCAAGACTTTTGTCTGGTTCAGTTAAATCGATTCGAAGATTTTTCTGATTCTTATCCAGCCAAAGTTAATCCAAGACCTCCTCTGGTTCAGTCAGATCGACGATAAGATCTCCCTGAATCGTATTCCAGTTGAAGTCATTCCAAGACTTTTGTCTGGTTCATCTAAATTGATTCGAAGATTTTTCTGATTCTTATCCAGTCAAAGTTAATCCAAGACCTTCCCTGGTTCAGTCAGATCGACAATAAGATCTCCCTGATTCGTATTCCAGTTGAAGTTATTCCAGCCGAAGTCCGGACCACCTATCAACAGTCTCCAAATGGCATCTGTAAGCCCATTCCCGACATCACCGGGCTGATACCACTTCATGCGAGTGCAAATTTCTGGGCACTCTAGTGTTCAATCATCTTCCACCTTCAGATCACGAAAGGCCCAAAAGCCAATCTCTATCCTCAGGTTTAAGAAGATTGAACAGGGGAAGCTGTTGCACCCCAAAATTTTCCCTCTCATATTTCTTAAAACATGGCAAGAAAAATCTCCAAGTGGCTCAAGATTGCTCAAGGGTTGGACAGTCAAGCTATCTCCTAAGGCAATCAACCCCAAATTAGGGTTTTGTATTGCATCAAGATCTTTGAATCAAAATGACCTCAAGTGCTCTCCAAGGTCCTAATATGCTCTCAAGATCCTCCATGCCAAATTTCAAGCCTTGCAGAGGAAGTTTGCTCAGTCAATTGCTCAAAAGGTCCAAAAATCGACTGTGCTAGGGCAAAAGTCAACTGTGACCCAAATATAGTCAAACTTCAAGTTTTTTTGTCAACATTCTCATTTTAAAGGATATTTCATCATTTGATCAAGGGTTGATCATGATTCATCAAGGATTGCTCAAAATTCATCAAGACTTAAAAGTTGCTAAATTAGGGTTTTGTAGGAAAAGTCAACTCAACTTTGACCAAGAATAACTTTCTCATAATTTATGAGAAATGACCCATCCAAAGCTCATTTTGAAGAGGATGCAATTTCCTACAATCCATATTCATACCCCAAGATCAAGAAATGCAGTCACAAGAAGTTATAAATTTGGACATTATAGGTCATTTTTGAAAGTCAACAAAAACACCTTTTTTCCAAAGCTTATAACTTGAGCATGGAATATCAAAATGCGATTATACCAAAAGGGTTGGTTATATAACATCTCAAGCTTTCTAAAAAGTCCAAGAACACTTCCAAAAGTTCAAAATTGAAGAAGTTATGCATTGTTGAAGTTGGGCATTTTTGCAAAATTGCCAAAAGTCAACTATCCCTAAAACATCAAATTTTGTCAAATGGGCCAATTCTTTTCCATTTGATTTGATCTTGTCACACTACACACGTGTCCTAGCTTCATCCTTGTGACCATTTATAAATTTTATTATTTAATTTGATTTTTTAATGAATTATTTCATTTTAAATCAATTTAAATCAAATAAAATCCAAACATTGATTATTTGATCTCTTTTTGGCTATTTCAGGATTGAATCGTCATCATCAAGTGGATCAAATTCGTATCAATCATTCCATGTGCAAAAAGATTGAATTTTGGATAAAATAGGCAAGCTTTCAATGGTGGATCAAATCAAATCCCATGACATCAATGTGCAAGGATTCAATCCACAAATGTTAACCTAATGCATTGCTTATTACATATACAAGTGAAAGGACACGGATTCAAGGGCTAGAGGTTGCAGAATCATCAAGAACCAAACTTGAAAAAAGGTGAAAAAGTGTGAAACTGAAATCGTTCTTAGAGGAAAATTCAGGAGCAAATATCAACACTAATCCATTGTTGGACAATCACTGGAGCAAAACCAACCCAAAACTAGTCCCCATACACGTGCAAAAGCTCTGTAAGTGTCTCAAAAAAATGCTTTTCGTGTGAATTCATAGATCCTTATTCTTGCACTTTTCTTGCAAAATCTTTGCATATTCATGATTATCGTCCAATTTACAAGCATTCTGCATTAGCCAATTGCATTTATCTGGCCTGTAACCCCATAGCCGAATCTAGGGTTCGTGTTTTGTTTTTTTGGGCATTTTTTCTATAGGCAAAATCAGCGCCATTGATGGACATGGATTAACCAGGGGAGATAGACGAGCATGACCATGTGCTTGGAATCAATTTCCATGAACTAGAATGGATTTTAGGATGCACATACGAATTTAGCTGCAGATATAAATCCGCAGGTAAATTTAAAGGGTTCAACGAAGAAGACGATGACGCGTCTCCCCTTGGTTGGTTGGTTCAAATATTCGCGCTTTATTTTTTTTATTCAGACATATTAATGTGATTTCCTTTATAATATTCATTGTCCATTATGTTAACAAATGAAGCGCATTGGTTGAGTGGTAGAGGCGTTGTCCAATGATCAACAAGACCTAGATTCGAATCCCAGGTCCCCCATATGCTTTGTGTTATTTGTCTTCAGGTGATTCAATGCAATACCAAGCGCGTGGCCTATCATACAGTCTCACTCAAATGCTTGCCAGATGGCCCCAGGCCAGATCTGGTGGTCCAGATGTGATGTCCACCATATGCTCTAGTCAAAGTGCCACGCTGGAATCAGAAAAGTCAGCCAGTCCAATGGATTATTGGGCCTCAGAATTTCTATCCAAACCCCTAAAAGCAGGCCCAAACTTCTAACTCTCTCTATTTTTATTATTTCTTTTAATTGATTGTTGTTATTATTTTATTATTTAACTAACCAATTAAAACTTTTTTTCTTGACAAAATTAAAAACCAAAAAATATTTTCTTATCTAATGTTTAGGGTACACCTCGCTTGGTTGCCTTCGTAACATGGTCATTAAGTATAGGAAGTTTTAGAGGTCGTCCTCTTGTCCAAAGATCATAGTTGCCTCGAAACGGTTGCCTCGGAAAAATGATCTAAGACATTAGGGTTACCGCTAAGGCATCCTAACATTGCTTTAGTGACCGCACGTCCCTTAATCGAATTGACCCTTAAAAACTCCAACGACGATGCTACTTACTCATCAATAGTGGGATAGAATTGTCTAAAGGACATTAGCATAGATTGATTCCTTTTTCGAGTAGGTAGATGGTTCTTAAGTACTTGCTATTTTAAAACAAAACAAAAACCTTTCGCACTTACACCTTTCAAACAAAAACTTCTTTCAAACCCACAAACACAAAGAACAGCAATTTTTGAAAACACTTTGAGCAAGTACCTAAGAGCCCGTGGATAACCACGGATATAAAGGGTGTTAACACCTTCCCTTTCTATAATCTACCCCCCGTTCCCGAGAAACATCTCAAAAAAGGAATTTTCTGTGCTTTTTTCCTTTCCTTGTTGGATAAAATAAAAGACAGTGGCGACTCTTGCTTACCGCGACATTTTGCAAAAACAAACGCAAAACGCAAACCAACATTCCAAAAATAGTCAGTTCTCTCCCACCGTATCATAGAACTGGCGACTCTGCTGGGGAGAATATATAAGTAGGGTGTACCTTAGGATTAGATCATTGTGTTTTCAATTGTTTGCTTTGTATGCTTTATATTTGTGGGCTTGTATCGGAGTTACTATAGATCCTAACCCGGATCTAGGGATACCCTTTAGGTAAGTGGCAATAAACTGTGAGGGAACTGTACGGCGTAGACTGATACGGTTGAAGCAGTAGCTACGTTGGTGTGGCACTTTAGATTGTACTGATATCCCTTGTGTTGGAACAAGGAGAATATGGGTCATCTAAGGGGTCATTAAGCACCAACTGGCCTTAGAACCTTTAAATTGACCAACTTGGCCATAGAACAGTAGCAGTATGCTACACTCATTGAGACTAAACTCTCGCGATGATTCCGGCTGCAAGAAAAGGTTGCTAAACTGGAATTTTGACCGATTGAGGGTAGTCAATGATATTGAGATCCTCTAGAACCCGGTTACTATTTTTAGGACAGGTTTAAACCAACTGAACTGAAAGAGGGTAGTACCTAAGCTCCTTGCCAGCCTGAAATCTAAGGGCTCTCTGTGTGTCTTGTGTGCCTTTACCATGTTTGCTATTTGTGGATACTTGTGGTATGCTTTCTATCATGACATCATGACATCATAACATTGCATAAATATTGCATTGGACTAACCTATTTTAAAGACAGGAGGGATTCATCTTTGTTCTGTTTTGTAGGTCATGATGCCTATGCGTAGGAATACCATCCGGATCAACTTTGTCCAGGTTCCCACTATGCTTAAAGAATTGATTGCAAAGATGCCTGATACTACCTCCTTCATCAGAAGACATGGGTATCTTCTCAGTTTGGTCACCTCCAAATTGGACGAGCAGATGATGAGTGTTTTGGTCCAATTTTATGATCCGCTGTACCATTGCTTTACTTTCCAAGACTACCAGTTGGTTCCCACCTTAGAAGAGTTCTCTGATCTGCTCGGTATCTCTATTCTGGAACAGACCCTGTTTACTGGTTGAGAGAAGATCCTTAGGCCAGAAGAGATTGCTTCAGCCCTTCATATGACAAAGGATGAGGTAATGGCTAATTGGGAAACTAGAAGTGGAGCAAAGGGCTTCCTGACTAAGTTCTTGGTTGGTAAGGCTAATTATTTCTGGGATAGTCTAGACTTCAAGGCATTCGAAGATATTCTGGCTCTTCTGATATATGGCTTGGTATTGTTTCCGAATCCTGACTCCTTTGTTGATGTGAATGCGTTGAAAATCTTCATCTCTTGTAATCATGTACCCACTCTCTTGGGTGACATTCTTCATCAGCTTTATGCCTGTACTGCCCGAAAGCGGGGAACCTTGATGTGCTGTGCTCCATTATTAGCGAGGTGGTTTATTTTGCACCTCCCCAAATCAGTGCTGAAGAACAAAGAAGGCATGGGCTGGGCCTATAGGGTTATGTCTCTCTCTCATAATGACATTATCTGGACTATCAAGGTATGGACGAGGTGGCTATTATTGATCATTGTGGGGAGTAACCCAATGTCCCATTGATAGGAACCCATGGAGGAATTTCTTATAATCCGTGCTTGGCCTTATGCCAGTTTGGGCGAGCCAGAAGAGAAGGACCTCATGAGCTGCTAATGCCTAGTATCATCTTTGATTTTCAAGGGGATAACGACGAGCAACGCCGCAGATTCATAAGGGCATGGAATAGAGTTCACAGATCTAATCCACATGTGTTGGGTCTAAAGACTTCTCTTCCGATGGAGCCATATCTCAGATGGGTCCGTATCCGTGCCTAAAAGTTTAGTATGCCATATGAAGCCGTCCTGCCTATGATTGTTGAAGTTGCTAATGAAGAAGGGGTTCTTACGACCATCCTCCATCCTTACATGCCCACTGACATTGGGGCACTAAAAAGGTCTTGGATGCAGCTGAGAGAAGAGCGGGATGCTTACCGAGAAAAGTTTAACGAGCAAGAACAGAAGATCCAGAAGTTGACTAGGCAGCTGGAGAACGAGCGGATCCTCAATGACTATGTCCGCACCGACAAGAAGAGACCATGGGAGCACTGATTGTCCTGTGATTATTTCCTTTCCAGTTTTTATTTACTTTTCAGTATTTCCTTCCTTGTAACGCCTTAAAGGCAATTGGTTGAACAATTTGAATTTCAGAGTTTATCTAATAAAAGTGTGTTTTATTCCTTGTTTACGAATTTGAATCTCTCGATTGCCTTTGAAATCATATCATATGCATTTCATCCCATGCACTTCATAACAGGTACCCATTACAGGTTTCTTATCCTCTTCGCTGTTTATTTCAGCACTCATCATGTCTGCTGAACCATCAACTGAGCAAGCAATCAAGGCCCTACAGGCTCAAAATTCTCAATTTCAAGAGTTGTTCATGAATCTAGCTAAGGGTCAGCAAGATCTGAAGACCTTGATTCTGAAAGAGAAGAAGAAGAAGAAGAAGAGGACAGCCCTGTTTAACACAGGTCACAGGTTTGGAAATAGGCTACGGGATGAAGTTAATTTGACCACCTCATCTGGAGGGAAAGATAGTCAAGAAGAAAGGAGGGCTCCTAGCTTTGTGGTCTCAGACAATGAGACGGACTTCGATGAAGACCAGTATCCTCAGACCGAGGATAGATACAAGCAACTAGAAGACCGGTTGAGTGTGATGGAAGTTCAGAAAGTGCCTGGTCTAGAATTTGGTGATCTGGGTCTATCATTTGGGGTGGTGATTCCCCACAAGTTCAAGGCACCAGCCTTTACTAAGTATGACTGAGTTTCTTGTCCGAAGCTGCACCTCCGGTCATATGTAAGGAAGATTCAGCCGTACACCGCTGATAAGAACCTATGGATCCACTTCTTTCAAGACAGTCTCTCAGGGACTCAGCTTGAATGGTTTTACCAGTTGGACTGAGCCAGTATCCGCAGTTGGGAAGATTTGGCTACTGCTTTCTACAGGCAGTACCAATACAATTTCGACCTCGCTCCCACGCGTACCCAACTCCAGGGTATGTCAATGGGAACGGGTGAAGGTTTCAAAGATTATGCTCAAAAGTGGAGGGACCTCGCCGGAAGAGTGCAACCGCCCTTGGCTGATCGGGAACTTGTGGATATGTTTTTGGGGACCTTGTCTGGTCCATTTTTCAACCATATGATTGGAAGCTCTTCGTCGGGGTTTACAGAGCTAATTATGATCGGTGAGAGGATTGAGGCTGGTATTAAGGCTGGTAAGGTACAGAAGGGTGCCTCATCAAGCACTGAGAAGAAGCCTTTTAAGAAAGAGTCCAGCGCTGTCTAAAGTTCGAAAAGCCAGAATAGACCTGAACGCCGCCAAGCTGTTGATGTGGTTGTTATTTCAAGACCTGCTGGTGCTACTCAGCGCAACAATCAACAAAAGGACGAGAGACCTCGAAGGCAATTCACCCCTCTCAACATGACTTTATCTCAGATTCTGCCACAGTTATTGAAAACCAACCTAGTGATTCCAAGGGAAGCCCTGAAGAATCCAAATACAACATCACCAAAGTATAACCCTAATGCCCGCTGTGCTTTTCACTCTGATAGCCCGGGGCATAATACGGATGATTGTGGGTCTTTGAAGAACAAAATACAGGACTTAATTGATGCTAAGGAGAATGAGTTCGAGGTGCCCGAAAGGCCTAATGTTGTGACTGCTCCTATGCCCAAGCATGGAGTGAATGCTATAGATGAAGACTCATTTGTGGTTTCTGTGAACGACATTTTTACCCTTTTGGTGACTATGAAGAGGAACCTTTTGCTAGCCGGTTTATTTCCGGGCTGTGACGAAGGTTGTCGTATGTGTTCTGTTCTACCTACCGGTTGCCATCTTTTGAAATCAGGTGTCCAACGCCTGATGGATAGTAAAGAGATTCTGTTTGAAAAGATTGTTGTTCCTTTAGTTCATACTGAAGAAGTTGCTATTATCACCATTCTCGACAATTCTTCCAAGGCTTCCTCGAGAAAGCCTGTTAGAATTACATTTGTTCCAAGAACCGCACCATTGATCATCATTGTTCCTTGGCCTATCCCCTACACCTCTGATAAAGCTGTCCCTTGGCACTACGGGGTTGATGTTTATTTTCATGGAGTTAAACAAGAGTTGGATGCTGATACTGACGTCAACAATATTGTTGGACCTGCTAAAATCATTAAGCCAATTCCCTATACCATAAACCATCGACATCACCGAGTGCAGATTTATGAGCACTCTAGTGTCAAATCATCTTCCACCTTCGAGTCACAAATGACAAAACTAGTCAATCTAACTCTCTAGGCTTAAGAAGATTGAACACGGGAAGCTGTTGTACCCCAAAATTTTCCCTCCTACTTATCAAGAATTTGCTCACAAGACCTCCTTTGGCTCAAGACTGCACTAGGGTTGATCAGCTCAAGACACCTCCTTAAGCACTGATGACCAAAATTAGGGTTTGAGATTGCACAAGGATTTTTGAACTTACAATGCCCCATATGAATTTCATGGATCATTATGGACCCCCAAGATTACTCATGTAAGTTTCAAGCCTTGGATCACACTTTTGCTCAGTCAATTGAGCAGTTGACCTAAAAATCAACTGTAATGGGGAAAAAGCCAACTATGGCCAATTTACAGTCAAAATTTATAAATTTTGATCCACATCAACATTTTAAACTCATATGTATCATTTGATCAAGTTTGGACCATAATTCCTCAAGAAATTTGATCAAATCTTCAAAAGGGCAAAATGGTCAAAATTAGGGTTTTGACTGAGAAAGGGCAATTTCTGATTTTTGACCTAGAAAATGATCAATTGGTTTAAGGCATGATCTCAAGAGTCCAATTTCATCATTTTGACCTAATTACATGGCTCAAAACATTGCAAGTCCAATGGATTGACAGATGAATTTTCAATCAACTGATCAAAAGTCAACTGTACACTAAAAAGTCAAACTTTTACTTTTTGGTTAAAATTCAATGTCAAAGATCACAATTCATTAAAACATGTCAAAATATGAAACTTATTCATCAAGAAATCCAAAATTCAAGATTTCATTTTGAAAAGTTAAAATTTCTAAACTTAGAAATTTTTCTAAGTGTTGGAAATTTCTTATTTTTTCATAACTTTAAGCAAAATTTTCACCATAATGCAAGATGATTCAAGAGAAACTTCCAACATGAAAGTTTTATATCTCCATGAAATATACAACTTTTCTTCACATAAATCCTTCCAAAAAATTTTGGATCTCAATTTATAATTTTAAGAATACATGGTCATGAAACAAAACACTTAGTGAAATTTTGCCCTAATTTGGTCAAAATTTTGACCCAACTTCATGGTACTTTTTCATATAGTTCCAAGGATAATATTCAAAAGAAATTCAAAGATGGGTTGTATATCACATTGCAAGATTTCCAAAATGTCCAAGAACTCCTTGAGATCATTTTTGAGTAGGGATAATCGAAGAGATGAAGTTAGGGTTTTATCACTTGAATTACAAGGCATTTTGTGATGAACAAAATTCAAATTCAAAGTTATGCTGCATAAACTCTACTTTGCAGGCCTCAAACTTGTTATTCACTCCATAATTAATTTCTTGCACAACTGTTAGAGGTCTCATTTCAAGCATTCAATGCAAGGCCATGCTTTATATCCATTTTGGGAAGAAAGTGTACATTACCATTTTGATAAAGTGACTTTTTGTACAAAACTTGTTCTTGAGCCTTGCACTTGTTCTCTTCTGATCATACAAGTCCCATAACCCATAAGAAACTTGTTAGACACTTACAATCACTCAGCCCATGTTTGTACTACACATTTAAATTTGTTTTCCCACTTTTCTTCAAAATCAAGTAACCTAGCAATTAGCTTGAGACTGGTACTTCTGATTGTCCAAAGCTCTCAAACTCTCTTGTTTATACATACACAAACCATTTTTCCACAAAGACACGAATGCTTAAGCCCTAAAACTCCCTAGAACTCAGAATCACACACAAAAACTTCATTGTTGCATAATCTGACCAAAAACTTGAAACTCACATCTCCCTCGTGTGTTTCCAAGCCTTTTGGTTCCTAAAGCTTCTAAACATCAAATACAAACCATCCAAAGTCCTTTTGCCTAACTGTAACACCATTTACCATAACCTCCATAACCAAAAAGCAGAGTCTGCATCTTGACTTCTCCAGGCCATTTCAGCCACTCTCCAACCAAGCTAATCATTGCATTAGCTTCCTGGGACCTCAGTGGAGCTATTCTGATTATCACAACATCTTGAGAAGTGCTCATTTGCAGTACACGATTTCCAGTTTTGAGGTAAGTTATCTCAACTTTGAACTCTTCATACAAGCATTATTAATGTTTAATTTGTGAATGAAAAATGTAGACATCATTGTTCTGAAGCTAACCATGTCTTTGGATTTCATTTATATTGCTTGAGTAGTTAGAATTTTGAATCTGAACATCCTGGAAAAATTAGGTCAGAATTTGGTACCATTCAAAATTCATGTTCATTCTTGAGAATTAGTTTAATTTGTTTATATTTCTGGAATCGTGGTAAAATTTTACACAAGTTTCATGTTTACTTTGTTGCAAATGGTTGAGAAATGAACAAGTTACAGTTGGTCTGACTGGAGGTTGAAGATAAAGTGTAAATCATGGCTTGTTTTGTATAATATATTTATTGTTTTGCTTATGTTAACAGATGTATAGCCACCCCAGTGGTAGAAGCGTGCGCCTGTAACCTTTGGGACCTGGGTTCGAGCCCTAGTGGTATCCTTTTGGTTTTTTTTCATATTTTTTGCAATTCTGATCTTTTCTTTTTGGCAGGCGCTGGGCCTCCCTTTGGGCCTTATGTTTTTTCTTGTTGTTAACCCCCATGCAGGTTATTCATGCCCCTGGCCCAGTTTTATTTTCTTTTTCTTATTTTTTTATTTATTTGTTTTCTTAAATATTTTTCTAATATTAAAAAACCATAAAAAATATAAAAATAGTAGATTTGTATTTTGACATAGTTTATTTATTTTTCTCACAAAAAATTATTTCATTTAATCAATACTTTATTTATTTCACTAATTATCTTTGTAAATTTAATTAAAAATAGGCTTTAGTTATTTTCTTTTACACCAATTAAAATATATTATTTTTAATATAAAAAAGGCCAAAAATATTTTATAATACTATAATTTATTTTCAAGACAAAAATACCCAAAAAAAAAAAATACTTTTCTTATAAACTTAATTTCTTTTTAATCAATTAATAGATTTAGGGTTTTATTTAAAATCTTTTCTTAGTAAATTGAGGTTTTACTTTTAATTAATTGTTTTCTTTTAGTTATTAGGTTAAAACCAAAATCCCTTTTCTCATGAAAAATCAAACAAATATCTATTTTCTTTGCATTTACATTCTTGCATATTTATCTATTTTTGTACGTTTATTTATTCAATTCTTGTACCAATTCAATATGGTTGTAATAGATAATTAGGTTTTATTTTCTTGCAATCCCCACTTATAATTTGTACACCCCCTCCCACAAGTATTGTAATAGCGTAGTAACTTTAAGTTTAGCAATTTATCGCTTTTATATACAATTGCTAGTAATTAGGGTTTGTATGGAAAGACTAAAACCAATACTTAGAAAACTCTAATTCAAGACAAAATCAAGCATGAAAATAAAACACTTGCACACAAGCACCCCTAGGATAAATTTACTTGGTTGCCTTTACAAAATGGCCATATTACACATGTGAGGTATCTTAGCAAAAACAAAGCAAAATACAAGATCATAGTCCCTCGACGATGCTATCTAAGTTGCCTTTCAAATGATCTTAGTCCCTAAAAGAGAATGCTAAGATACCTTGCAACATTGCTAATCATGGTCATACGATGACCCACGCCCGTCCCGTTTACATCCAAAGATAGGGTTACTTACCAAATCAATGGTAAGTTAACAATGTCAAAGGAAAAGGGAGATGAACATGAAAGACTTTTGAGTAGGTAGAATGCTCCTAATTACTTGCTCAATTTCAAACATCCTTGCAATTTTCAAAACAAACACCTACACTTTTAAACATCTTACAAACTTGAAAACATTTTCAAAAGATCAAACACTTTGTATACATTCTTACGAACGAGAATCATTACAAAGTTTGCCTAAACAATGGCCTCTTTACAAAATACTTTCAAAAACCACACAAAGCATAATTTCAAACAAAAGCAAGTGATCTAGCAAGTAACTAAGAGCCCATGGAAAACCATGGATGAAAAGGGTGCTAATACCTTCCCTTTTCATAATCTACCCCCCAAACTCAAGAAATAATCTCAAAGGTCTTTCATGTGCTTTTTCACCTTTCCTTTTGGATAAAAGAAAAGTCGGTGGCGTCTCTTGCTAAACCGCAACATTTGCAATCAAACGCAAAACACCCAAGTCAGTTCTCCGACCGTATCACATATCCTCCTCCAACTCCAAATGTAATCACCACGCCTATGCCAAATCATTGCAAATGTGTTAACGCTATTGAAGATACTACTTTTGTTTCCTCTGTTAATGACTTAACCACTCCACTGAAGTTTATCAAAAACAATTTGATGAAAGCTGGGGTTTTCCCTGGTTGCCTTGAAGATTGTTGTTGTTGTGTTGTGCAAATCAATGATGGTGAATGGCTGAAAAAGGTGTCCAACACCTAATGGACATCTATGAGATCCTACTTGAAAGAAATCCATCCACAAAAAGTTTGACTGAAGTTGTACCTCAAGAAGTTGAAGACATATCCATCATCAATATCTCCAACAAACCTATTAGGATCACTTCAAAAGGTCCTATTAGGATTTCCAATGAACCGAAGATAGCTCCGTTGATAATTACCACACCAAGGCTAGTCCCTTATTATTCCGATAAGGCGGTACCTTGGAATTATGGCGCTGAAGTATACTACCATGGTATTAGACAAGACTCCTGGATTGATAAAGACAATACTGATGATATTACCAACATTGTTGGGTTTACCAATGTAACTAGAACGGGGAGAACTTTCTCTCCTAATATTTAACCTCCAACCACCACAACTACACCTACTCGCATTACTGTTGACGAGCCTAGTACTGATTCTAGGGGCAAAGAAAAGATGATTGAGCTTGCCAGGATGGAGGCGCCTGCCAAAGACATTATTACTGAGGAACCCTTTATTCAAGAGATGGAGGAGATTTTGAAGATTATAAGGAAAAGTGATTATAAGATAGTAGAGAAGTTGGGGAAAACCCCCTCTAAGATTTATATGTTATCTTTATTACTTTTCTCTGATGCACATGCTCAAGCATTGATAAAATTTCTGAAGAAAGCTCACGTTCCTCAAGAGACTACAACCGATCAGTTTGAAAATTGTGTAGCGAGTTTGAATGCCGATAATGGATTGGGATTCTCGGATGCTGATTTAACTTCGGTTGGAAGAAATCATAATAAAGCTTTGCATGTCTCCATTGAATGCAAAGGAACCACTATAGCCCATGTATTGGTGGATACTAGGTCCTCTCTAAATGTCTTACCTAAGAGTGCCCTAGATCGATCGGATTGCGGAGGTTTGATGTTGAAGCCAAGTAACATAATGGTAAGGGCTTTCAATGGATCAAAGAGGATGGTACATGGAGAGGTTGACTTCCCTATCAAAGTTGGTTCTCAAAATTTCAACTCGACTTTCTATGTGATGGACATCCGTCCTGCCTACTCTTGCCTACTTTGACGCCCTTGGATACATGGGGTAGGAGCGGTAACGTTTACTCTTCATTAAAAATTGAAATATCCAGTCAAAGGAAAAATCATTATTATCTATGGTGAAGAAGAGTTTATGGTTATCCACTTGAATTCTTTTAAGTATGTTGAGATGGACGACGAGTTCATAGAAACTCCCTGCCAAGCCTTCGAAGTGGTCTCTCCCATGGTCGCTGCTGCCAAGGTCTCTTCTGACATTCCAAAAGCTGCCCAAGATGTGCCAAGGATGGTTTCCCTCAAAGACGCCCGTGCTGTTATTGAAGATAGAGGTTGTACCATTTGGGGGGAACTCCCTGACATTCCGTTCAAGTCGGATAAATATGGTTTAGGATTCAATGCCAAATCTCAAAAGGAGGCCAGACGTGCTCGTGCAGGGAAACCACCTCTTCGCATTAGTAATCATGAAGTGAATGCTATTGGAGACTCTGACGATGACTGTGACTTTGATGATTGGATCTACCCGACTACCGAGGAAGGACTCAACAACTGGCGAACCAAGGACTTCATTCCCATATCCTTCAATAAGGAGTAATTACCATTTACTATTTTATCAATTTAAGAACTTTGTCTGTAATTTTATTTGAAACAATTACTTTGAGCCATGCGTCATGCCCGGGCACCATGGTCTATTTGTTAAGGGTGTGTTCATTTTCATACGCCATATGATCATTTAATGAAAAACATTGGACTCTTTTGCATTCAAATTTTGCGCTCATTAACTTTCTTTCACTTTATTGCATTTTCAAAAAAGACATGTGACCTTACATGCACACACGCACATTTGCAGATCCTCATCAACTTCAGATCTCATTGACAACAACTTTGCTATTGCCACCTATGACTTTGAACATCCAATCTACCAAGCTGAAGACGAAGGCGAAGAAGATTGTGAAATACCTGAGGAATTAGCCAGACTTCTGATGCAAGAGGAAAAGGCCATTCAACCGCACGAGGAACCAGACGAAGTGATCAACCTGGGCATTGAGGAAGACAAGAAAGAGGTCAAGATCGGCGCCAACTTAGAAGATTGTGTCAAAGACAGATTGATCCAAATATTGCATGACTATGTTGAGGTGTTTGCTTGGTCATATGAAGATATGTCGGGACTTGATACTGACATTGTGGTTCATCATCTACCAACAAAGGAAGATTGTCCTCCAGTCAAGCAAAAAGTTTATCGTATGTGGCCGGACATGTCTCAAAAGATAAAAGTTGAGGTAATGAAGCAATTCAATGTAGGTTTTCTGGAAGTGACATCATATCCCCAACGGGTGGCAAATGTGGTCCCAATGCCAAAGAAATATGGGAAGGTATGTATGTGTATGGACTATAGTGGTTTAAATAGGGCAAGCCCCAAAGATGATTTCCTATTACCGCATATCGACATCTTGGTCGACAACACTGCTCAACATAAAGTCTTATCCTTCATGGATGGCTTCTCCAGCTACAACCAAATCAAAATGGCTCCCAAGGACATGGAGAAAACCACTTTTGTTACACAGTGGGACACTTTTTATTACAATGTCATGCCTTTCGGTTTGAAGAATATAGGCGAAACCTATCAACAAGCCATGGTATCTCTATTTCATGATATGATCCATCATGAGATAGAATTGTACGTTGACGATATGATTGCAAGATCACAAACTGAGGAACAACACCTTAATCATATTCACATGCTGTTTGAAAGATTAAAGAATTACAAGCTAAGGTTGAATCCCAATAAATGTACCTCCAGGGTAAGATCTGGAAAACTCCTAGGGTTTATCATCAGTGGAAAAGGTATCAAGGTTGACCCTGCAAAAGTCAAATCCATACAAGAAATTCCAGCTCCCTGCACTGAGAAGGATGTCAGGGGTTTCTTAGGTCGACTCAACTATATTGCTCGGTTCATGTCTCACTTAACTGCTACTTGTGAGCCAATCTTCAAATTGTTAAAGAAAGATCAAGTAGTCAGATGGAACGACGACTGCCAAACAGCCTTTGACAAGATCAAAGAATATTTACAAGAACCTCCTATCCTGATGCCTCTAGTTGAAGGAAGACCTCTGATTATATATTTGACTGTATTAAAGAATTCAATGGGGTGTGTGTTGGGCCAGCATGACGAGTCTGGCCGAAAAGAGCATGCAATATACTACCTGAGTAAAAAGTTTACTGATTGTGAAACAAGATATTCACTGCTCGAGAAAACTTAATGTGCTCTGGCATGGGCTGCTCGCCATCTAAGACAGTATATGTTGACTCATACCACTTTGTTGATTTCTAAGATGGACCATATCAAGTACATCTTCGAGAAACCATCTCTCTCCGGATGAATAGCTGGTGGCAAATGATCTTAACTAAATATGATATCAAATATACTACACCAAAGTTCATCAAAGGAAGTGTGCTAGCGGATCATTTGGCCCATCAAGCTGTTGATGACTACCAATCCATGAATTTTGAATTCTCGGACAAGAATATCATGCTAATAACTGATTATGAAAAGCATGGACTGTATGACAGACCTGAACAATGATCCCGATGGATTATGGTTTTTGATGGGTCTTCCAATGCTTTGGGTAATGGAGTTGGTGTTGTGATTATTTCTCCCGATGGTCGCCATACACCTTTCACTGCTAGGTTATGCTTCGACTGTACGAACAACATGGATGAGTATGAGGCATGCATATTGAGTCTAAAGGTTGCTATCGACCTAATAATTAAGTTCTTAGACGTATACGGGGACTCAACCCTAGTGATCAGTCAAGTCAAAGGGAAATGGGACACCAAACATCCTAATTTGATTCCCTACAAAGAGCTTGTGTTAACCCTGATCCCACACTTTGAGGAGGTTACCTTTGAACACTTTCCAAGAGAAGAAAATTAGTTTGTGGATGCCTTAGAAACAATGTCATCCATGTTCAAGGTCAACTGAGACAACGAGGCTCCTAGAATTACAATTGAAAGATTCAACGAACCTGCACATTGTTATGAGATTGACACTGGCGAGGAGAAACCATGGTACCATGAAGTGAGGAGATATCTAGAAGCACAAGAGTATCCTGAAGGAGCTTCCATCAATGATAAGAAATTCCTACAAAGGGTTTCAGCCAAATTCTTCCTAAGCATTGGAATCTTGTATAAGTGCAACCACGATTCAACTCTACTCCGGTGTGTGGACAAGAAGGGGGAATAGAAGATCATGGAAGACATGCGTGATGGCATATTTATAAATCACTCTAGTGGACATACTATGGCCAAAAAGATACTGAGGGCTGGTTACTATTGGTCGACTATGGAAACTGATTGTCACCATCACTCGAGAACTTGCCATAAGTGTCAAATATATGCCGACAAGGTTCATGTGCCTCCAATTCCTTTGAATATCACGACTGCTCCATGACTATTTGCAATGTGGGGCATTGAAATGATTGGAGAGATCAATCCCACTGTCTCTAATGGACATCGTTTCATCCTCGTTGACATTGACTACTTCAACAAATTGGTCGAAGCTGCTTCATTTGCCTTAGTCACTAAGAACGTTATAGCCCGGTTTATCAAGCATAACCTCATATATCATTACGGTATCCCTTAAAGGATCATCACTAACAATGGAACCAATCTTAACAATGCTATGATTTTGGAACTCTGCACTCAGTTCAAAATCAAGCATCACAATTCTTCTCCATACAGACCTAAGATGAATGGCATAGTGGAAGTTGCCAATAAAAACATAAAGAAGATTGTGCAAAAGATGGTGGTAACCTACAAAGATTGGCACGAGATGCTACCATTTTCTCTTCATGGCTATCGTACTTCGGCTTGAACATCAGCTGGGGAAACTCCATTTTCTTTAGTATATGGCATGGAAGTTGTCCTGCCTGTCGAAGTTCAGATTCCTTCCTTAAGGATTATGAAAGAAGAAGACTTAGGCGAAAATGAATGGATTTAGACTAGGTTTGATCAGTTGAACTTAATTGACGAGAAGACACTGGTTGTTGTTTGTCATGGTCAAATGTATCAAAAGCGTATGATTAAGGCTTTCAACAAGAAGATCAAACCCCGAGTGTATCAGACTGGCGACTTGGTAATAAAGCGCACCATTCTTCCTTAATATGATCCCAGGGGAAAATGGACTCCCACTTACAAAGGGCCATTTGTTGTTAAGAAAGTATTCTCTGGCGACGCCATGATGCTAACTACTATGGACAACGAAGATTTTTTGCATCCTGTGAATGCAAACATAGTCAAAAAATACTACGCATAAAAATGACCCGCTAGGTTGACAGACCTAGGAAAAAACAAGAGCATCCCGGTGAACCAAAGAGGTTCGGGCAAAAATTAGGGATATATACAAAAGATTTTACACCCGGCAAGTTGAAAACCCGAAAGAGCGGCTTGGGCAAAAAAGGGTATCCTGGTGGGCTGAAAACCCGAAAGGGTGGTTCAGGAAAAAATTAAGGATTAGAGCGTATGACTATGTCCCGTGAAATCACTACAACCAGCTTTATTACCAAGGTCCAAGTTCTTGGGTGTATGATCAATTCAATTAACTTCTTTCAACGGCAAGGGATGATGTTTGAATACATAGGGGCAATAGCGGAGTTGGAACATAATGAGATCATTTCCACATGGCTATTATTTTTGTTTTCACTTTGTATTCTTTCGACGATTTCCTCTTACTAGGATCTCTGGCTCCTTGTACAAAAATGCATATTTATAGGCAAAACATCAATACAAATATACTTTGAAGTGCAAACTTTTTGTTTTTTGTTTTAAGTGCAAAAACGTCCAATGACTAAAATTGAATGAACATATGCATATTGTTGTACCCCAAAATTTGCCCTCTCGTTTCTCAAAGGATCATCCTGGACCCTCAGGTTTGCTTCTGTCAAGTTTCAAGTCTCAGATTACAATTTTCTAAGAAAGTCCTTCACAAGGGTAAAATGGTCAAAAACACACTGAAAAAAAGTCAAACTTTTATTTTTTGAACAAAATCAAGTTTCAACAATCATATTTAATCAAGACATAAAATTGGTTCATCAAGAAGTCAAAAGGCAGAAATTACTTTGAAAAAATAAAATTTCTAAACACTTGGAAAATTTTCTAAGTATTAAGAGAATATGACAATTTCAGAACTTATGGGCCAGACTTTATGCAAGTGCAATCAGAATTTGCAAAAATGATTCAGAACATGACTCTTAGATCAGAGCATATGGAAGTTGTGTCCTTCGATCAGAACATCACCCTTCGAATCTCACTCTGGTCTTTCCACTCTTCGATCAGAACATCACCAAGCCCCAAAAACCTCGTTTTGAATTATCTTTTGCACTACTATGACACAGTCCTGCATCTAACTGCCACAACACTCTAAAGTGTTGCTGATCCAGCCCACGCCTACATTTTTCTCAAACCCCATATTTGCACCAAATTAGCATATAAAATATGTGTTTAAAAAGCAATGGAACAGTATGCCAAAAAGGTTAAAATCCCATTTGTTTTTCCCCCAAAAACCACAACAAATTCATCTATAAATAAGTTGTTCCACCATACATTTAAGGGGTTGGGTTTTGAAAAGAGAAAGTGATCAAACACCAAAAAAAGAGAAAGAAAAGAAAACATTCAAACATTCTCAAAACCCAGAATTCTCAAAATAATACCTTTTTTTTCCCTTTGAATCAAAGAACATAACATTTTCTGTTCTGTTTCTTGCTGACCCTAGAACATTTAAAGGCAGCAACTCAGGTCCCAAACACACGCTTCAGATTCAAGGTAAGTCATTCTGACTTTGAAATTTCCATTCAGAATATCATTAAATATGTAGATATTATAGTGTTGAGACTGTACATATCATTGCCTAAGTAGAAAAAATATGGATCAGAATTTCTTGAAGAAAACTAGGCTCAGAGTTAGGATCAGAACTTCTATAAACTGTCGTGTTTTTTATTTTTCTATTTTTCTGTTGTTAAGAATTGAATAAGTTGCAGATGCTCTGGCTAATGTATGGAAGGAGATGAAGTGTAACACAGAACTTCTGAGTTTTCTTTCCCACTGTTTTAGCACAACACAGAACTTCTAGGAGTTTTTTTCCTCACTGTTTTAACACGACACAAAACTTCCCAATTTTTCTCACTGTTGTAACACAGCACACAAAACTTCTAGGTTTTCTCACTGTTGAAATACACACAGAACTTCTAGGCTTTCTTACTGTTTTAACACACACAAAACTTCTATGCTTTCTTACTGTTTTAACACAACACACAGAAATTCTAGGTTTTTCTCACGGTTATAACACAACACATAACTTCTGGTTTCCTCTAACGTTTCTTTCATAACTTCAGTGTGCAGCAACCCAGAACTTCTGCTTCCCTCTAACATTTCTTTCTGAACTACAACATGCTCAGCATCATAACTTTTGATCCTCTTCATTTTCGTTTTCAGGAATGTGCTGATCCCATTTTCGTTATTTTTTTCCTTTTCTTTCTTATTCTTATTATTTTCAGCATTAATACTTTTTTTTATTAATATAAAAAAGACATAAAAATGTTTTGTTTTCATTAACTAATTGTTCTTTTTTTATTTTAATTTATTAAGACAAAAAACCATTTTTAAAACAAGTTCTTTCCTTTTCTTATATTGTACAATTCAATATAGTTATAATTGATAATTAGGATTTAAATTCTTGTAAATCCCCATTTGTAAATATGTACCCCCATCCCCGAAATGATGTAATAGCTTAGGATTTATTTTCCGCATTTTATTTGCTTTCATATATTGTTAGTAATTAGGGTGTATGGTAAGATAAAATCAACAAGTAGATAACCTTTAAATGTAAGAGAAAATGTATGCAACCAAACACACTTGCACACTAGCACCTCTAGGGTAATCTCACTTTGTTGTCTTTCGGAAAATAGTTATGTCCCTCGAATATGGGCGTTTTAGAAAAGACCCTTGATAAAAGAGCGTAGTCCCTCGATGGCCCTCAATGTTGCCTTCGGTAAACGATCTAGTCCCTAAACGACATTGCTAAAACGTCTCATAGGTTGCCTTCTATGACTATACAAACGTCCCGCACCTGTTCCTTCACATCCAACGATGGGGTTTCTTACCAAAACAATGGTAAGATAACAACATCTAAAGGAGGAGGAAACGAACGTTTAAGACCTTTTGAGTGGGTAGGATGCTCCTAGTTGCTTGCTTGCTCACAACAAAAACATTTTATACACCCACAATTTCACTTTGAAACATTTTTCAAAAGACAAAACACTTTGTACTCATTCTTATAGAGACGAGAACCATTACAAAGACATTTCTTTTTTAAAATACTTCCAAAACCCACATCACAAACACATTTTCAAACAAAAAGCAAGTGATCTAGCAAGCAACTAAGAGCCCGTAGATAACTACGGATGAAAAGGGTGATAACACCTTCCCTTTTCATAACATACCCCCCGAACTCAAGAAATAATCTCGAAAGGTCTTTCCTGTTCTTTTCAACCTTTCCTTTTGGATAAATGAAAAGTCGGTGGAGACTCTTGCTATCCGCACAATTGCGATCAAACACAAAACACCCAAGTCAGTTCTCCCACCGTGTTACACATATGAACATGATTAACCGTTAACAAATATATGTTTAAAAATAGTAATACACATTTTCTTAAGAATTCAGGATATCCCCACCAGGTCATTTCAACAAAATTATCTCCACATATTTGAATTCATACAGTATCCATCCAGAGTTCTAATCTCCTGATAATCATTTCCCCAGTTGAGTTGGTCCTAAACCACAAGAGAAACCTTGCGGAGTTCGTCTCCAAAAGAATTCATCTCCCCAATAAGGTCTTCAAAATGTTTTCCTCAATGGGGCTTATTTCTCCAACAGACTACAAATTCCCCAACTCGAGTTCTTTTCTCATACCATTACAAATTAACGGACAAAACCCCTTGTCTCTAGCGGAGTTGATATTATTCTCAGTAAGTTACTGTGAAGCCTGGAATCCGACCAGATAACAATTTAACTTCGTTCTCCTCAGAAAGTTGTTGCAAAGCCTGGATTTCGACCAGATACCAATCAACTACCCTCTCCAAGGCAAAAGTTTAACCGTCTCTTTTATCCCCAGTTAGGGTAAATAAGAATTAAATTCCTCAGTAGAGCGATGGACGACCAAAGATCCCTAAACCCTACTTCCCAAGCAGAAATCAACATTCCCCACAGAATTTCTTCGAACAACAAAACTGGAATCTCCAGCAGAAACATTCTAAACAAAGTTGAAGATATGCATACTCTTCATCTCTAGTGGTAGTTCGGGATTCAACTTCCCAATACTCCCCAGCAATTTGTCAAGGATTTATTTTCCAGACAAAGATGCACTTTAATATCTCACTGTTGTACCCCAAAATTTGCCCTCCCATGTTCTTCAAGATTTGCAAAGAGCATGCTTCAAAATCTCCCCAAGGGTTGCACAGTTCAATGGCCTCCTAACAGTAAAAAAACTAGGGTTTTGATTCTGGCAAAGAAGTTGAAGTTTCCAAGGGTCCAATTAAGTCCCACATGCCTATAAACATTGTCAAGCATCCATATGCTAAGTTTTAAGACTTACAGCATAAAATTGCATAGTCAAAAACCCTAATTGCTCAACAGTCAACTGTAGGGGTAAAATGGTCATTTGACAGTCAAAAGTTCAAATTTTTGGTCAACATCTTATTTTGAAGCCACAAACACCATTTGATCAATTCTTGATCATGATGCTCAAAGTATGGCTCAAAAAGTCTCAAGATGCAAAAGTTTCCATATTTGGACAGTTGAAAAAGTCAACTGTAACTTAACCAAGGCATAACTTCCACATGGTTCATCAGAAAAATTCCATCCAAAGCTCATTTTGAAGAGAAAGACATTTCCTACAACTCCTCTTCACACTTCAAGTCCAAGAAATGCTCTCACAAAAAGTTATCAATTTCAACATTATAGGTCATTTTCAAAAGTCAACAAAAAGGGACTTTAAGTCAAAGACCATAACTTGAGATTGGTAAATCAAAATGACATGGGACCAAAGGCATTGGTTATAGGACTTCAAGACCTTTCCAAAATGTCTAAGAACATGATCAAAGCTTAAGAATTGAGCAAGATATTCCTTGTGGAAGTTGGGAAATTTTTGGGAATTTTGAAAAGTCAACTTTACTTCAAATGCTTCAAAATTGCTAATGGGCCACATTTTCTTCCAAGAATCATTATCCAAAGGCTATGCACGACCATTTGGCCCAAAAGGGAATTATTTCATCATTTTTTATTATTTATTTGAATTTTTAATCACTATTAATTCATTTAATGAAATAAAATATGACAAAAATAGAAAACCATGTTTTTTAATCCCTTTTTGCAGCATATTCTCTCCATAAAACCTCAAGATTCGTGCACACCCAATTTGGAAAGGTTTGGCCATGATTGGTATCAAAAACACATGGAAAAGATTTGAAAATATTTCATTAAAGATCAAATATTTGATTCATCAAAACATTGATCTCTTGGCTCAAATTTCTACCCTAATCCATTGGCATACATAAGGAGATGATAACACTAATGCTCACAACCTTGAAGCTGCGCCTAAAAACTCATACACACTTTGCAATTTTTTTGAAAAAAAGTCAAAACTGAAAACTGCATTAGAGGACAATTCAAAGCGAAATAAGGATTCCAATAGCTTGCCAAGGCATCAAGGAAGCTTTCTGCATTATTTTCCAGTCCCCACGCATCAAGAAGTGGTATAACAAAGTCAAAATTTCTCATACTTTATGCATAATCGTATCTGAATTTCTGGACATTTTTCATACACTTTGATTGTTGTTTTATACTAACATGGACCTTCTGAGTCTATTGATATTGTTTAATTGAGTTTTCATAGCCTATATGCAAAGTTACCATTGGAGCTTGTTAGGTTTTCAAAGCTGTAAAATTAGGGCTTTGCGTTTGGGGAAAAATTGGCCAACAAGACCTGGACCACTGAACTCACGACCTTCATACGAACACAACCACTATGTCGCGCTCAATTTATGAGCAACCATGGCTTAATCGCTATTTTTCGCAGGGCATATTTAGTGGGGGTTTAAAACCCCCGTTATCTCTTTTCTGATTACAGGTACAATGAGGAAGAAGCTGGCGTGTCTTATCATGGTTGGACCATTCAAGTTTCAGCGCACTTTTTTTGGATTAACATCATTAGCGTGGTTTGTTTTATATATTATTTATTTTCCACTATAATGACAAAGAAAGCAAATGGCGCAATTGGTAGCTGCGTTGTCACACAAGCATTGGGACCTGGGTTCGATTCCCAGGTCCCCCATATTTCTCAAATGCATTTTGTTTTAATGTGATTCCATGCAGTGTACGCCCAGGGGTTCACCATACACCCACTACTGAAGCTTGCCAAGTGTCCTGGAAGATGCATTTGAAGGTCACAATGGGGGGTCCAGGGAACACCCCAGTCAACGCATATGCACGTGGCCAGAAAAGTCAAAAGAGGCCTCCAATAAATGGGCCAGATTGCTGGCAATTTACCTCCTAAATTGGGGTCAACACCCCCCATTGGTTTGCATTTCATTTTTCATTCTTTTTATTTTTTTCTATTTTTATTTGTTTTATTTAGTTTTATTTCACTTCTTTAAATTAATTTTTCATAACATAAAATGCCAAAAAAATCAGAAACTATAAAAATAAAAAATACATTTTATTTAAATGTTTTTTTTTTGTAAATAATTTTAGTTTTAATTCTAGGTTTAATTTTAATGCTTTTTTTTAATAGACTAAAAAATGTAGAATTAGGGTTTTAAATACTTTTATCCTTTTTTCTTTTCTTTTATCATTATTAATAATTAATTATTTATTTTGTAAATAAATTTGCCATTAAATAATTAGATTAAAACTAGGTCTAATTTAAACAATTTCTTAATAAATTAAAAATAGTAGAATTAGGTTTTTAATTAATTCTCTTAAATTCCATAAATACAAAAAACTCAAAAATGATTTCCTTTTCTCATTTAACTTAATTAATTTATTAATTGTAATTTAATTTCCTTAAAAGGGTCCAACGTCCTCGCATTCCCGATTTTACTTCTTCTCGCATTTTATTTCTTTTTTTTTTTGTGAATATCAATGTAATTGTCCCAAAGCCGTGTAATAGATTAATTAGACATTTATCTTTCCGTATTATTTTTTTATTCAAAATCAGGTCTTGGATTAATTTGGGCGATGTAGACCTGCGCCGTTGTAATAGCGTAGGACTTTTACCTTCTCGCATCTTTTAACTGTTAATAACTTGCATGAAAGAATGAATGCCAAAAATAAAAACAAAGTGTAGATCACCAATGCATGACAAGACAAAAATATCTGAAAACGACACACAAATCACACACCACCCCTAGGGTACGCCTCACTGTTGCCTTGCCCCTCGAAAGGTGGTCGTCGAGTAGAGGATGTTTTAGTAAGTCCTCATGTCCATGAACATGGCATGAGGGTAGCTTCTAAGGTGTCTTCCTATTGCTCCGGTGATCACCACGTCCCGAACCCTCGAATTGACCCTAACACCTCCAACGGTGGTGCTACCTACCTCTCAATGGTGGGATGGCACTACTTTAAGGACATTTACACAGACGAATTCCTTAGGGTAGGTAGACAACTCGTAGATACTTGCTCTAATTTCAAAACAAATCAAAAACTCTTTTCACACCGACACTTTTCAAAAAGCTTTCGAAAGCAACTTTTCAAACACTCTTGAGGACTGATACAAGAGTCGAACTGAAATTTTCAAAGAAACTTTTTTTTAAACCCACAGTTGAAAAGAAAACAAACCTTTTGAAAACACAAATGAGCAAGTATCTAAGAGCCCATGGATAACCATGGATAGAAAGGGTGCTAACACCTTCCCTTTCTATAATCTACCTCCCGAACCGAGAGCAATCTCTATAAGGAATTTTTCTGTGCTTTTGTCCTTTCCATTTGGAGAAAATAAAAGACGGTGGCGACTCTTGCTTCTGCGACATTTCGCGAACCAGCGTTAAACAGTCAGTTCCAGATCCACCGATCACAGAACTGGCGACTCTGCTGGGGATCATTTACTTAAAGTGAGGTGTACCTTAGGATAGTTCATAACTGTGTTTTCAATTGTATTGACTTGTTTGCTTTAAATTGTGGGTTGCATGGGAGTTACATAGATCCTAACCCGGATCTGGGGATACCCTGTTTAGGTAGCATAAGCTATGAGGGACCTGTCCGGCGTAGACCGACACGGGTGAAGCAGTGGCTACATTGGTGTGGCACCTTGGTCTGTACCGATATCCCTTGTGTCGCAACGAGGAGAATATGGGTCTTCTGAGGAGTCATTAAGCACCAACAGACCTTAGAACCTTAAATGACACAACTTGGCCATTAGAACAGTAGCAGTATGCTACGCCCATTGAGGCTAAACTCTCGTGATGGTTCTGGCCGCAAGAAAAGATTGCGATGCTGGAGTTATGACCGATTGAGGGTAGTCAATGATATTGGGATCCTCTAAGAACCCGGTTACTTTTAATAGGACAGGTATGAACCAACAAACTGAAAGAGGGTAATACCTAGACCTCATGCTGGCCTAAACTTTAAGGGCTTGTCTTGTGTGACTTGTGTGCCTTACCATGTTTGCCTTTGTAAATATTTGTGGTGTGCTTTATCATAACATCATAACATCATGAGCATTACATGCATCCTGCATAGGGACTGACCATTTCAAAGACAAGAGGGTTTCACCTTTGCTCTGTTTTGCAGGACATCATGATGCCTGTGCGAAGGAATACTATCCGGTTCAACTTTGTCCACCCACCTGAGTTACTTGAAGAGTTGGTTAGCAGAATTCCAAATACCACTTCCTTCATTCAGAGGCATGGTTCTCTTCTCATCTTAGTCACTGCAAAGCGGGATCAACAGTTGATGAGTGTCCTGACCCAGTTCTATGACCCTCTGTACCAGTGCTTCACCTTTCAAGACTTCCAGCTGGTCCCTACCCTGGAAGAGGTCTCTGATTTGCTTGGTATCCCTATCTTGGATCAGACTCCCTTTACTGGTTGGGAAAAGACCCTCAGGCTTGAGGAGGTTGCTGCAGTTCTTCCTTTGACATATCAAGAAGTAATGGACAACTGGGTGACTAGAAGCGGAGTTAAGGGTTTCTTGGCCAAGTTTTTGATTGGTAAAGCTAACAGTTTCTGGAATGACTTGGACTTTAGGGCATATGAAGACATCTTGGCTCTCTTAATCTATGGGCTAGTCTTGTTTCCTAATCCTGACAACTTCATCAATGTCACTGCTATAAGGATCTTTATGTCTCAGAACCCTGTGCCCACTCTCTTGGGTGACATCCTGCAACAACTTTATGCTCGTACTGCCCGAAGACGAGGAACCCTTTGGTGTTGTATCCCTTTGTTGGTGAGGTGGTTTATTTCGCACCTCCCTAAGTTCGTACTGAAGAACCAAGAAGGAAGAGGTTGGGCTCATAGGTTAATGTCTCTCACTGATAAGGACATCATTTGGACTTTCAGAGGTTTGGATGAGATAGCTGTTATTGATCGTTGCGGAGAATACCTTAATGTTCCTCTGATTGGTACTCAAGGAGGAATCTCTTACAACCCATGTTTAGCGCTCCGTCAATTTGGAAGGGCCATAAGAGCAGGGCCTCATGAGATGTTGGTGCCTCACATCAGTTTTGAGTTTCAGGTGGATAGTGACGAGCTGCGTCGTAGGTTCATCAAGGCTTGGGGCAGAGTTCATAAAGCTGACCCACAAGAGTTAGGGACAAAGACTTCTCTACCTATGGAAGCCTACTACAAATGGGTTCGCATCCGTGCTCAGAAGTTAGGTATGCCATACGAAGCTGTCAGACCCATCATTCTTGAGTATCCTGACAAAGATGGTGTTCCTCCAACTGTCCTCCCTCCTCAGATACCTACTGATTATGAGACATTAAAGAGATCTTGGTCGCAACTGCGAGAAGAATGGGATTCTTACCGGGAAAAGTTCAACGAGCAGGAATTGAAGATCCAGAAGCTGACAAAGCAGCTGGAGAATGAGCGAGCTCTGAATGATTACATCCGTACTAAGAAGAGGAGACCATGGGATCAATAAGGAGCTCTGGATGTTCTTTTACAGTTTTATTTCCCTTTTCAGTATTTCCCTTTTATGTAACGCCTAAGGGCAACCTGTTGAACAATTTAAGTTTCAAAGTAGAATCTAATGAAGTGTGTTCCTTTTTGTTTACAAAGTTGATTCCCGATTGTCTTTGAAAACATAAATCATACGCATTCCATTCATCATGTGCATAGCAGGTTTTCTTCTTTTCAGGTTGCTTACTGTTCTTCGCTGTTTATTTCAGCATCATGAACCCTGACTCATCATCAACTGAAATGTCTATCAAGGCCCTTCAGGCGCAGAATGTGCAATTTTAGGAGCTGGTTATGAGTTTGGCTCAAGGCCAAGAAGAGCTGAAGGCTTTACTCCTGAAGAAGGAGAAGAAGAAGAAGAAGAAGAGAACTGTTCTTTTCAACTTGGGCCGAAGGTTTGGCAACACTCTGCAGAATGAAGAGGCTGGTTCTTCTATAGGCAAGAGCAGTCCCCAAGGGGGAAAAGGTCCTAGTCCAGTAGTCTCTGACAACGAGACTGACTTCAATGAGGAACAGTATCCTCCGGCTGAAGACCGGTATAAGCAGTTGGAAGACAGACTGAATGCAATGGAGATCCAACAAGTGCCTGGGCTGGATTTCGGAGACTTGGGCTTATCTACTGGTGTGATTATTCCTCACAAGTTTAAGGCACCATCTTTCACCAAGTACGACGGGGCGTCTTGTCCCAAGCTACACCTCATATCTTATGTGCGGAAGATTCAGCCGTACTCAGTGGACAAGAACTTGTGGATCCACTTCTTCCAGGAGAGTCTTTCAGGGACTCATCTCGAATGGTTCTATCAGCTGGATGGGACCAAGGTTCGTAACTGGGAGGAGTTGGCTACTGCTTTTTACAAGCAATATCAATATAATGCCGACCTTGCCCCTACACGTACCCAACTCCAGGGTATGTCGCTAGGGTCAAGCGAAGGTTTTAAAGAGTATGCACAGAAGTGGAGGGATCTGGCTGGCAGGGTGCAGCCTCCGTTAACTGGCCGGGAGTTGGTAGACATGTTCTTGGGGACTCTATCTGGGCCATTTTTCAATCATCTTATCGGTAACTCATCTGCAGGGTTTACTGATCTTATTCTGACTGGAGAGAGAATAGAGGTTGGATTGAAGTCCGGAAAAATTCAGAAGGGTGCATCTTCAAGTTCTGAGAAGAAACCCTTTAAGAAGGAGGCCAGTGCTGTCTATGGGTCTAGAAGACATGATAAACCTGAACGCCGCCAATCTGTCAACGCGGTGATGATTGCAAAGCCTGCTGCCACTCCTCAGCAAACCAATCCTCAAAGGGCTGAAAGACCCAGAAGAGAGTTTACCCGGCTGAGTATGACCCTATCGCAAATCTTTCCGCAGTTGTTGTCCACCAATTTGGTGACTGTTAGAGAGGCCCCGAAGGTTGTAAACACTGCTTCTCCCAAGTACAATCCAAATGCCCGCTGTGCTTATCACTCCGATAGCCCGGGGCATTCCACTGATGACTGTTGGGCCTTAAGGAATAAGGTGCAAGACCTTATTGACGCAAAAGAGATACAATTTGAAGCGCCTGAGAGGCCAAATGTGGTGACTGCTCCTATGCCCCAGCATGGAGTGAATGTCGTTGATGAAGATGTGTACGCCGTTTCTGTGAATGATGTAGCTACTCCTCTGATGACTGTTAAGAGGAACCTACTGCTGGCCGATTTATTTCCGGGTTGTAGTGAAAGTTGCCTTTTCTGTGCTGTTTCCCTTTCTGGTTGTCCTTTGCTGAAGTTGGGCATCCAAAGCCTGGTGGACAGCAAAGAGATTCTCTTCAAGAAGACTGCTGTTCAGTTTGTTCCGGTGGAAGAAGTATCTGTTGTTACAATCTTTAATAATCCGATCAAGGCTCTCCCAAGGAAGCCGGTTAAAATCATGACTGTCGCACCCGTTGTTATTACTGTTCCGGGGCCTCTCCCCTATGAATCTGATAAGGCTGTCCCCTGGCACTATGGGGCAGACGTGTATGTACATGGAATCAAGCAAGAGTTCAACACTGGCACCAGTATCAGCAATATCACTGGTCCAGCCAAAGTAACCCGCAGTGGCAGGCTCTTCTCGCCTGACATTGTGCCACCAGCCATTCGAAGACCCCTCACTATAACACCTGCAAGTGTACCTGTTCCCAGTCCTGATCAAGTTGTTTCCCCTGTTGCCGAGTCATCTAATGCTCGGGGCAAAGGGATTGAAGATGAGCCTGCCCGGATGGAGGCACCAAAATCTGTGAATGCTGAGGCCTCCCAACAAGAGATGGAGGAAATTCTTAAAATAATCAAGAAGAGTGACTTTAATGTTGTTGAACAGCTGGGGCATACCCCCTCCAAGATCTCAATGCTCTCCTTGCTACTGTGCTCAGAGGCCCATGCTAAGGCCTTGATTTCATTCCTCAAGACGGCCCATGTGCCACAAGAGACATCTGCTGTCCAGTTTACTGATTGCGTAGCCAATTTGATAGCCGACAATGGTTTGGGTTTCTCGGATGCTGACCTTACTGCTAAGGGAAAGGACCACAATGACGCCCTGCATGTCTCTATTGAATGCAGAGGCACTACTCTTGCGTACGTGTTGGTGGACACTGGTTTTTCCCTAAATGTGCTACCCAAAAAGGCCTTAGACCGTTTGGATTGTGAGGGCCTGGAGCTGAAACCTAGCAACATCATCGTCAGAGCCTTTGACGGTTCTAAGAGGATGGTTCATGGAGAGGTAGACATTCCTATTCGTGTGGGTTCTCAAGTATTCGACTCTACTTTCTATGTGATGGATATCCGTCCATCATATTCTTGTCTACTGGGTCGACCTTGGATCCACAAAGCTGGGGCAGTGACCTCTACCCTGCACCAGAAGCTCAAGTATCCCGTCAGAGGGAAGATTGTCACTGTGCAGGGAGAGGAGGAGTATATGGTGAGCCATTTGAATTCCTTCAGGTATATTGATATGGACGGGGAGTTTATTGAAACCCCCTTTCAGCATTTCGAAGAGGTACCTCCAACTTTGGCAGCAACGGAAACAGTGGTCGAAAAGGATGTTCCTTTGAAGATGGCTTCCTTGAAGGATGCCCGGGCTGTGATCAAGAAAGGTGAATGTGCTAACTGGGGCAGGCTCCCTGATTTTACACAAAAAACTGACAAGTTTGGACTGGGTTTTACTGCAGAGGGTCAGAAGGCTGTGCGCAAGGCAAAGACCAGAAGACCTCATGTGCTCATTACCAATCCAGGAGTGAATGCCATTGGGGATGAAGATGAGGTGGAAGAATCAGAGTTCGATAGTTGGATCTACCCGACGACTGATGGTGGATTGACCAATTGGATTGCTAAAGATCATACTCCTGTTACTTTTGTTACGCAGTAATAAACTCCTTTGTTTTGTTATTTGTAATAAACAATGATTTGAAACTCTATGGCCCGGTGTCTTACCCGGGGCACCGTGGTTTCATTTGTGAGGGTATATTAATTGTCATTTCATATATCATGAATAAAGATCTTGGACGTTTCCTCGCATTTCAAATCTTATGCTCCTTTTCTTCCTTTCCTTTCTTTATATATTGCAAAACAGCTGTATTTACACACACTCACTCATACAGGTTTCAATCCACTCTGGATCTCACTGGTAACGACTCTGCTACTGCCAGTTATGACTTCGAAAATCCGATCAACTTAGCCGAAGACGAAGGTGAAGATGATTGCGAAGTGCCCGGCGAGCTTGCAAGACTGTTACTTCAGGAAGAGAGGGCAATTCAACCACATGAAGAGCCGGTGGAAACAATAAATCTGGGTACTGATACAGACAGAAAGGAGGTAAAGATTGGTGCCAACCTAGAGCTCAGCGTGAAGCAACGGTTGACTCAGATGTTACATGATTATGTGGAAATTTTTGCCTGGTCCTACGAAGACATGCCCGGGTTGGATACCGACATTGTGGTCCATCATTTGCCTACTAAAGAAGATTGCCCTCAGGTTAAGCAAAAGGTCCGTCGTATGCGTCCAGAGATGTCCGAAAAGATCAAAGCCGAGGTTATGAAACAGTTTGACGCCGGTTTCCTTGCAGTGACTTCTTACCCTCAGTGGGTTGCTAATGTAGTGCCAGTACCAAAGAAGGATGGTAAGGTCAGAATGTGTGTCGATTACAGGGATCTGAACAGGGCCAGCCCCAAGGATGACTTCCCCTACCTCACATTGATGTCCTGGTTGACAATACTGCTCAGCATAAGGTGTTCTCTTTCATGGATGGTTTTTCAGGCTATAATCAGATCAAGATGGCACCTGAAGACATGGAAAAAAACTACCTTTGTTACTCAGTGGGGCACCTTCTGCTACAAGGTCATGCCTTTTGGACTGAAAAATGTTGGGGCAACCTACCAACGTGCCATGGTTGCTTTATTTCATGACATGATCCATCATGAGATAGAAGTGTATGTTGACGACATGATTGCAAGGTCCCAAACTGAGGAAGAACACCTAGATCATTTGCAGAAATTGTTTGACCGTCTGAAGTTGTACAAGCTGAGGTTGAACCCGAACAAGTGCACCTTCGGGGTTAGATCTGGAAAGTTGCTAGGCTTCGTCGTAAGTGGCAAGGGTATTCAAGTGGACCCTGCCAAGGTTAAAGCTATTCAAGAGATGCCAGTTCCTAAGACAGAGAAAGAGGTCAGAGGCTTTTTAGGACGCCTGAATTACATCGCCCGATTCATCTCGCACCTAACTGCTACCTGTGAGCCAATCTTCAAGCTGCTGAAGAAAGATCAGGTAGTGCGTTGGAATGATGAATGTCAGGCTGCTTTTGACAAAATCAAAGAGTATCTCCAAGAACCACCCATTCTTATGCCACCGGTTGAAGGGAGACCTCTGATACTATACCTGACAGTACTTGACAACTCAATGGGGTGTGTGATGGGGCAGCATGACGAGTCTGGCCGAAAAGAGCATGCCATTTATTACCTTAGCAAAAAGTTTACCGACTGTGAGACCCGATACTCACTGCTCGAGAAAACTTGTTGCACTTTGGTATGGACCGCTCGCCGGCTGAGACAGTATATGCTGACTCACACTACCATGTTGATTTCAAAGATGGATCCTATAAAGTACATATTTGAAAAGCCTGCTCTGTCTGGGAGAATAGCAAGATGGCAAATGATCTTGACAGAATACGACATCCAGTACACGACCCAGAAAGCCATCAAAGGAAGTGTATTGGCAGACCACTTGGCACATCAAGCAGTAGACGACTATCAGTCAATGAACTTCGAGTTTCCAGACGAGAGTATCATGATAGTGACTGATTGTGAAGTACCTGGACCGGATGAAGGACCTGAGGAAGGATCCCGATGGTCTATGCACTTCGACGGAGCCTCCAATGCTTTGGGTAACGGTATCGGCGCTGTGATCATATCCCCTCAAGGCACTCATACTCCACTCACTGCCCGGCTATGTTTCAACTGCACCAATAACATGGAGGAGTATGAGGCATGCATCATGGGTCTACAAGCTGCGATCGACCTAAGGATCAAGTATCTGAGTGTCTTCGGAGATTCCGTTCTCGTGATCAATCAGATCAAACGAGAGTGGGATACGAAACATCCGAATCTTATTCCTTACAGAGAATGTGTGTTGACCTTGATCCCCCACTTCACAGAGATAACTTTTGAACATTTCCCAAGAGAGGAGAATCAGCTGGCGGACGCGTTAGCTACGATGTCTTCTATGTTCAAGGTCAAATGGGACAATGAGGCCCCCAGGATCTGGAAACTGGATGAACCGGCATACTGTTGTGATCTCGAGACTGAATTGGTGACTGAGAAGCCTTGGTACCATGAGGTGAAGAGATATTTGGAAGCTCAGGAATACCCTGAAGGTGCGTCTGTCAATGATAAGAAGTTTCTGAGAAGGTTCGCAGCCAAGTTCTTCCTTAGCAACGGCATTCTGTATAAACGAAACCATGATTCGACCTTACTGCGTTGTGTAGATAAGACAGAAGCAGAAAGGATCATGGGAGAGCTACATGAAGGGACATTCGGGACGCATTCCAGTGGACACACTATGGCAAAGAAGATCCTTCGGGCAGGGTATTTCTGGTCCACAATGGAAGCCGACTGTTACCAACACTCTCGGACATGCCATAAATGCCAGATATATGCAGACAAGGTGCATGTTCCTCCAGTTCCTCTAAATGGTCTGACTGTGCCTTGGCCTTTTGCAATGTGGGGCATAGATATGATCGGTGAGATTAAACCTACGGCATCCAATGGGCATCGCTTCATCCTGGTAGCGATTGATTATTTCACGAAGTGGGTTGAAGCAGCTTCCTACGCTACGGTAACCAAGACTGTTGTGGCACGGTTCATTCGGCACAACCTAATTTGTCGATATGGCGTCCCAGAAAGGATCATTACAGACAACGGTACCAATCTCAATAACAAGATGATCACTGATCTCTGCGAGCAGTTTAAGATACAGCACCACAACTCTTCTCCTTATCGACCGAAGATGAATGGGGCTGTAGAAGCAGCAAATAAGAACATTAAGAAAATCGTGCAGAAGATGACAGTGACTTATAAATATTGGCACGAGATGTTACCGTTCGCTCTACATGGGTACCGTACCTCAGCAAGGACGTCAACCGGGGCAACTCCCTTCTCCTTGGTCTACGGTATGGAGGCAGTATTACCGATCGAAGTGCAAATACCCTCTCTCCGGATAATGAAGGATGCAGATCTGAGCGAAGATGATTGGATCCAGACACGACTTGATCAATTAAACCTTATTGATGAAAAAAGACTTGTTGCTATCTGTCATGGTCAGACGTATCAAAAATGAATGATCAGGGCATTTAACAAAAAGGTCAGACCACAAGAATATCAAGTTGGGGATCTGGTAATCAAGCGCATCATTCTTCCTCAGAGTGATCCAAGGGGCAAATGGACCCCTACGTACGAAGGGCCATTTGTGGTTAAACATGTGTTCTCAGGAGGAGCCATGATTCTAACCAACATGGATGGTGACGACCTTCCTCACCCCGCCAATGCAGACATAGTAAAAAGATACTACGCATGAAAAAAGACCCGCTAGGTTGACATACCTAGGCAAAAATTAGGGCTTCCCGGCGAACCAAAAAGGGTTCGGGCAAAATGAAGGGATGAAATAAAAAAAATATGTACACCCGGCAAGTCGAAAACCTGAAAAGGCAGCTTGGGCAAAAATGGGTATCCCGGTGGACTGAAAACCCGAAAGGGCGGTCCAGGCAAAAGTTAGGGATAAAGCGTAATACTATGTCTCATTGGATCACTTTACATCCAGAATCCGGTATCTACAACAAGTTCAAACGGCATTGATCGATCAGCTTCATCTTCAACTAAGGTCATCAAGTGATGAGACGCTCGAAGATATAAAGGCGATAGCAGAGTTGGAACCCAGTGGGGTCATTCATTTCACACAGCTGTTTTATTTTCTTTTGTACAAATCTGTATGAACTCTTTTGTTCGGCGGCGTTCTCTTACTAGGACGTCAGCCTCTTGTACATAAACGCCTATTTTACATGCAAATTCAAAAATCAATATAAAATCACTTTTCAGTACAAATTGCCTTTTGTTTTTTCCTTTTTCTGTTTTGTTTTGCGAAGAACGTCCAAGGTTCAATTTGTGATATATGCATTGACAATAATTTGCTAAACTCATAAATATTTGCATACGAAACAAAGGATTAATTACAGGTAACATTAGAAACAGGGGCAATAAAGAGTTGTCTAAGCAATCTAATTGTTCCGTCCATCAAAGTATCCAGGTAAATTCGGCTGAAGAACATAACCAGATATCTTAATTCCCCAGAGAGTGAGCCAGCAAGTCAATGCACTCTCCCCAAGTAAAGCTATTATCAACCTTAAGGAAGTTGGGTATCCTCCAGCAGATCTCAACATTCCCCAGCAATATACATGCATTCTTAACAAGCATCCCCGGCAGTCTTGACCTAAAGATGGTTCCCCGGCGGTATATCAAACATTCAATGGAATCACTTCCCCGATACAGTTCAAAACTTCCCCAGGAGAGTCCAATCCAGTTTCCCCAGGAAAGTTGGAATCCATCTCCCCAAGCAGTAAGCTTATCCCCAGTAGACTCTGGAAGCTTATCCCCGTAGAGCACGAACGCGTCTCCCGGCTTTATTCAAAGGTTATTTCCCTACCAGGATATAACTGGGTTATCCTCAGCCAAAAAACCACGGAAAGATCGTCGTCGACAAAGTCTTCTTGTCCCCAGCGGAGTCTATTAACACTTCCAACATATCAATGGTATCCCCAGCGAAGTTACCATCAACATTCCAGCAAAGTACCTCTCTCCCCACAGAATACTGTTTCCCAGCAAGATTGTTATGGTACTTCTCTCCCCGCAGGATAATCCATTCGCCAAGTTTATTCCCCAATGGAGTTATCTTCTCCTACCGGTATTCTTGCAACTATCATCCTCAGCGGAAATAACAAAGCATTGTTCTCCAACATCAGCCCAGGATGTGACTTCCCGACACCCGTCAAGGATTTATTTTCCTAAGACGAAAAGATACATTCATAAACATCACATTTTCATACATCATTATAGCATGCATATACGCATCATATCTTACAAATATCATTTATGTTGAGAACATCATTGCTTGATCCATCTCATGCATTGCATATGACTGACCTTTACCTTTCAGGAAAGATCCAGTTAAATTCTCAACTATATTTCAAGACTTTAGTCTGGTTCAGTTAAATCGACCCTAAGATTTTCCTGATTCTTATCCAGTCAAAGGCCTTCTCTGGTTCAGTCAGATCGACCCTAAGATCTCCCTGATTCTTACCCAGTTGAAGATTCCAAGACCTTGTCCGGTTCAGTTAAATCGACCCTAAGATTTTCCTGATTCTTATCCAGTCAAAGGCCTTCTCTGGTTCAGTCAGATCGACCCTAAGATCTCCCTGATTCTTACCCAGTTGAAGATTCCAAGACCTTGTCTGGTTCAGTTAAATCGACCCTAAGATTTTCCTGATTCTTATCCAATCAAAGGCCTTCTCTGGTTCAGTCAGATCGACCCTAAGATCTCCCTGATTCTTACCCAGTTGAAGGTTCCAAGACCTTGTCCGGTTCAGTTAAATCGACCCTAAGATTTTCCTGATTCTTATCCAGTCAAAGGCCTTCTCTGGTTCAGTCAGATCGACCCTAAGATCTCCCTGATTCTTATCCAGTTGGAGATTTCAAGACCTTGTCCGGTTCAGTCACATCGACCCTAAGATTTGCCCGATTCTTATCTAGTCAAAGGCCTTCTCTAGTCCAGTTAAATCGATTCTTAAAGATTTTCCCAATGAAGACTCAGTAGAAGACATCCAAGATTCTCTCAGCGTTACTGTTGAGGTTGAAGTCGCCCAAGATTCTCTCAGCGTTACTGTTGAGGTTGAAGTCGCCCAAGATTCTCTCAGCGTTACTGTTGAGGTTGAAGTCGCCCAAGATTCTCTCAGCGTTACTGTTGAGGTTGAAGTCTCCTATGATTCCCTCAGTGTTACTGTTGAAGTTGTAATCGTCCAAGGTTCTCTCAGCATTCCTGTTGAGGTAGTAATCACCCAAGGTTCTCTCAGCGTTCCTGTTGAGGTGGTAACCATCCCTGGTTCATCCATCACCTTTTGAAACTCCAGATCCAACTCCTGTAACCAGTCAGGGCACATCTACACAAAGAGCTTGAAGACCAGCTCCTGTAACAGGCCAGGTAATCATTTTCTTTTTCAGGTACGCAAGTTCTCGCTAAGGAATCTCTTATGCGATTGACACCCAGATGGCATCTATAAGCCCATCCACCCTTCCATCATCTCTTAGCATGGCATCTATAAGCCCATCATCCTATCCATCAATCTCCAAATGGAATCTATAAGCCCATTCCCACCATCACATTGCTAACATGTGAGCGCAAATTTCTGGGCACTCTAGTGTTCAATCATCTTCCACCTTCGGACTACGAAAGGCACGACAGCCAATCTACATCCTCAGGTCTAAGAAGATTGAACAGGGGCAACTGTTGTACCCCAAAATTTGCCCTCCCATGTTCTTCAAGATTTGCAAAGAGCATGCTTCAAAATCTCCCCAAGGGTTGCACAGTTCAATGGCCTCATAACAGTCAAACAACTAGGGTTTTGATTCTGGCAAAGAAGTTGAAGTTTCCAAGGGTCCAATTAAGTCCCACATGCCTATAAACATTGTCAAGCATCCATATGCTAAGTTTCAAGACTTACATCACAAAATTGCACAGTCAAAAACCCTAATTGCTCAACAATCAACTGTAGGGGTAAAATGGTCATTTGACAGTCAAAAGTTCAAATTTTTGGTCAACATATTATTTTGAAGCCACAAACACCATTTGATCAATTCTTGATCATGATGCTCAAAGTATGGCTCAAAAAGTCTCAAGATGCAAAAGTTTCCATATTTGGACAGTTGAAAAAGTCAACTGTAACTTGACCAAGGCATAACTTCCACATAGTTCATCAGAAAAATTCCATCCAAAGCTCATTTTGAATAGAAAGACATTTCCTACAACTCCTCTTCACACTTCAAGTCCAAGAAATGCTCTCACAAAAAGTTATCAATTTCAACATTATAGGTCATTTTCAAAAGTCAACAAAAAGGGACTTTAAGTCAAAGACCATAACTTGATATTGGTAAATCAAAATGACATGGGACCAAAGGCATTGGTTAGAGGACTTCAAGACCTTTACAAAATGTCCAAGAACATGATCAAAGCTTAAATATTAAGCAAGATATGCCTTGTGGAAGTTGGGAAATTTTTGGGAATTTTGAAAAGTCAACTTTACTTCAAATGCTTCAAAATTGCTAATGGGCCACATTTTCTTCCAAGAATCATTATCCAAAGGCTATGCACGACCATTTGGTCCAAAAGGGAATTATTTCATCATTTTTATTATTTATTTGAATTTTTAATCACTATTAATTCATTTAATGAAATAAAATATGACAAAAATAGAAAACCATGTTTTTTAATCCCTTTTTGCAGCATATTCTCTCCATAAAACCTCAAGATTCGTGCCCACCCAATTTGGAAAGGTTTGGCCATGATTGGTATCAAAAACACATGGAAAAGATTTGAAAATATTTCATTAAAGATCAAATATTTGATTCATCAAAACATTGATCTCTTGGCTCAAATTTCTACCCTAATCCATTGGCATACATAAGGAGATGATAACCCTAATGCTCACAACCTTGAAGCTGCGCCTAAAAACTCATACACACTTTGCAATTTTTTTGAAAAAAAGTCAAAACTGAAAACTGCATTAGAGGACAATTCAAAGCGAAATAAGGATTCCAATAGCTTGCCAAGGCATCAAGGAAGCTTTCTGCATTATTTTCCAGTCCCCACGCATCAAGAAGTGGTATAACAAAGTCAAAATTTCTCATACTTTATGCATAATCGTATCTGAATTTCTGGACATTTTTCATACACTTTGATTGTTGTTTTATACTAACATGGACCTTCTGAGTCTATTGATATTGTTTAATTGAGTTTTCATAGCCTATATGCAAAGTTACCATTGGAGCTTGTTAGGTTTTCAAAGCTGTAAAATTAGGGCTTTGCGTTTGGGGAAAAATTGGCCAACAAGACCTGGACCACTGAACTCACGACCTTCATACGAACACAACCACTATGTCGCGCTCAATTTATGAGCAACCATGGCGTAATCGCTATTTTTCGCAGGGCATATTTAGTGGGGGTTTAAAACCCCCGCTATCTCTTTTCTGATTACAGGTACAATGAGGAAGAAGCTGGCGTGTCCTATCATGGTTGGACCATTCAAGTTTCAGCGCGCTTTTTTTGGATTAACATCATTAGCGTGGTTTGTTTTATATATTATTTATTTTCCACTATAATGACAAAGAAAGCAAATGGCGCAATTGGTAGCTGCGTTGTCACACAAGCATTGGGACCTGGGTTCGATTCCCAGGTCCCCCATATTTCTCAATGCATTTTGTTTTAATGTGATTTCATGCAGTGTACGCCCAGGGGTTCACCATACACCCACTACTGAAGCTTGCCAAGTGTCCTGGAAGATGCATTTGAAGGTCAGAATGGGGGGTCCAGGGAACACCCCAGTCAACGCATATGCACGTGGCCAGAAAAGTCAAAAGAGGCCTCCAATAAATGGGCCAGATTGCTGGCAATTTACCTCCTAAATTGGGGTCAACACCCCCCATTGGTTTGCATTTCATTTTTCATTCTTTTTATTTTTTTCTATTTTTATTTGTTTTATTTCACTTCTTTAAATTAATTTTTCATAACATAAAATACCAAAAAAATCAGAAACTATAAAAATAAAAAATACATTTTATTTAAATGTTTTTTTTTGTAAATAAATTTAGTTTTAATTCTAGGTTTAATTTTAATGCTTTTTTTAATAGACTAAAAAATGTAGAATTAGGGTTTTAAATACTTTTATCCTTTTTTCTTTTCTTTTATCATTATTAATAATTAATTATTTATTTTGTAAATAAATTTGCCATTAAATAATTAGATTAAAACTAGGTCTAATTTAAACACTTTCTTAATAAATTAAAAATAGTAGAATTAGGTTTTTAATTAATTCTCTTAAATTCCATAAATACAAAAAACTCAAAAATGATTTCCTTTTCTCATTTAACTTAATTAATTTATTAATTGTAATTTAATTTCCTTAAAAGGGTCCAACGTCCTCGCATTCCCGATTTTTCTTCTTCTCGCATTTTATTTCTTTTTTTTTGTGAATATCAATGTAATTGTCCCAAAGCCGTGTAATAGATTAATTAGACATTTATCTTTCCGCATTATTTTTTTATTCAAAATCGGGTCTTGGATTAATTTGGGCGATGTAGACCCGCGCCGTTGTAATAGCGTAGGACTTTTACCTTCTCGCATCTTTTAACTGTTAATAACTTGCATGAAAGAATGAATGCCAAAAATAAAAACAAAGTGTAGATCACCAATGCATGACAAGACAAAAATATCTGAAAACGACACACAAATCACACACCACCCCTAGGGTACGCCTCACTGTTGCCTTGCCCCTCGAAAGGTGGTCGTCGAGTAGAGGATGTTTTAGTAAGTCCTCATGTCCATGAACATGGCATGAGGGTAGCTTCTAAGGTGTCTTCCTATTGCTCCGGTGATCACCACGTCCCGAACCCTCGAATTGACCCGAACACCTCCAACGGTGGTGCTACCTACCTCTCAATGGTGGGATGGCACTACTTTAAGGACATTTACACAGACGAATTCCTTAGGGTAGGTAGACAACTCGTAGATACTTGCTCTAATTTCAAAACAAATCAAAAACTCTTTTCACACCGACACTTTTCAAAAAGCTTTCGAAAGCAACTTTTCAAACACTCTTGAGGACTGATACAAGAGTCGAACTGAAATTTTCAAAGAAACTTTTTTTTAAACCCACAGTTGAAAAGCAAACAAACCTTTTGAAAACACAAATGAGCAAGTATCTAAGAGCCTATGGATAACCATGGATAGAAAGGGTGCTAACACCTTCCCTTTCTATAATCTACCTCCCGAACCGAGAGCAATCTCTATAAGGAATTTTTCTGTGCTTTTGTCCTTTCCATTTGGAGAAAATAAAAGACGGTGGCGACTCTTGCTTCCGCGACATTTCGCGAACCAGCGTTAAACAGTCAGTTCCAGATCCACCGATCACACTCACATTCATACATCATAGCACATACATGACAAATGCATACAACATAATCTCATTTATTTTGAAAACATCATTACGCCATGCATACATCTGCATGCAATTAACCCTCTTCCTTGCAGAAAAAATCAATCAACAAAATAAAAGACCTATTCTAGTTAGATTTATTTCATCTAGATTAAAGCACCAGACGAAGACCTCTTCTGGTTAGATTTATTTCTTCTAGATTAAAGTCAGGCATACAAAGATCTCTTCTGGTTATATTTATTTCTTCCAGATTAAAGACAGACAAATGAATACCTCTTCTGATTAGATTTATTTCTTCCAGATTAAAGACAGACAGACGAAGACCTCTTCTGGTTAGATTTATTTCTTCCAGATTAAAGACGGGCATACCAAGACCTCTTTTGGTTAGATTTATTTCTTCCATATTAAAGACAGGAAGACGAAGACCTCTTCTGGTTATATTTATTTCTTCCAGATTAAAGACAGGAAGACGAAGACCTCTTCTGGTTATATTTATTTCTTTCAGATTAAAGACAAGCAGATGAAGACCTCTTTTGGTTAGATTTATTTCTTCCAGATTAAAGACAGGCAGACGAAAAGCTCTTCTGGTTAGATTTATTTCTTCCAGATTAAAGACAGGCATACGAAGACCTCTTCTGGTTGTCTTTATTTCTTCTAGATTAAAGACAGGCAGACGAAGACCTCTTCTGGTTAGATTTATTTCTTCCAGATTAAAGACGAGCAGACGAAGACCTCTCCTGGTTAGATTTATTTCTTCCAGATTAAAGATGAGCAGGCGAAGACCTCTTCTGGTTAGTTTTATTTCTTCTAGATTAAAGACAGGTGAACAAAGTCCTCTTCTGTTTGGATTTATTTCTTCAAAATTAAAGACAGGCGAACAACAGATCTCCTCTGGTTAGATTTATCTCTTCCAGTTTAAAAACAGGCAAAAGACATCTATTGTTTCAGTATAAATCGACCAAAGATTTATTCTGATGCTTCCTCCCGTTTCTACCAGTAGTCACTCTGGATGGCATCTGTAAGCCCATCTTCGACGAACTCTTCATCACTTCACCAAATGGCATCTTTAAGCCCATTCCCAACATAATCAACTAACACATAGTCGAGTGCAAATTTCTGAGCACTTTGGTGTTCAATCATCTGCCACCTTCAAGTCACAAATGGTGGACTCGCCAATCTAACTCTTCAGGTTTAAGAATATTGAACAGGGGCAGTTGTTGTACCCCAAAATTTTCCCTCTCTTTTCTCAAGACATTTCTCACAAAGATCTTTAAAAGCTCAAGCTTGCACAAGGGTTGACTAGGTCAAACCATATCCTCAACACTGATACCTCAAATTAGGGTTTGAGTTTGCATAAGGACAATTGGACTTATAATACTTCAAATGACTTTTATGGATCATTATGGACCCTCAAGATTGCCCATGTCAAGTTTCAAGTCTTGGATCATAAAATTGCTCAGTCAATTGATCAGATAACCTAACATCAATTGTATTGGGTAAAAGTCAACTGTGGTCAACCTACAGTCAAATTTCAAGATTTTTGACCAATATCAACATTTTGAAGTCATATGTATCATTTGATCAAGTTTGGATCACAATTCCCCAAGAAAATTATTCAAATCACCAAAAGGGCAAAATGGTCAAAATTAGGATTTTGACTGTGAATGACTAATCTTTGACTTTTGACCTAATACATGACTTATTGGTTTGAAACATGATCTCATGTATTCAAATACAACATGTTGACCTAATTGCATATCTCAATTCATTTCTCAAGATCAATTGATTGATAGTTGAAATTCAGTCAACTAATGAAAAGTCAACTGATACACCAAAAGTTAAACTTGATCATCAATAAATCAATAAAGTCAAAATTCATCTTAAAAAGTCAAACTTTTCAAGACTTAGAATTTTTCTAAGTGTTTTTAAGTCTTATTTTTTCATGACTTCATGCAAACTTTTCATCAAAATGCAAGATGATTCAAAGAAAACATCCAACATGAAAGTTGTAGATCTTTATGAGATATACAACTTTGTTTTACTGATCAAGTCCTAGAAATTCTTGGATTTTGAATTATGAATCCATAAAGTCATGCACTTTTTCTTAAACACTTTGTGAAAATTTGACATAGTTTAGGCATATTTTTGACCTAACTTCTTGGTCAGTTTTTACCAAACTCTAAGATGATTTTGTCAAAATGGCCAACATGAAAGTAGTATATAATGTTCTAATCTTTTTAAAATGTTCAAGAACTCATTAAGATCATTTTTGAGCTAAGAGAATCGAAGAGATGAAGTCAGGGTTTCAAACTTGAATTATAAGTCATTTTTGTGATGAACATATAATCAAATATCAAACCATGATGTATAATATTTGCTTTGCAGGCATCAAACTTGTGTTTAACTCCATAATTAATGGTTTACACAACTTATTGAGCCATTATCCGATTGATTCAAGCATTATCCAATCCAAATTGCCATTTTGGGAAGAAAGTAACCATGTCATTCTTGAAAAGTGACTTTATACACAATGTCAACTCTACTTGAGCCCATACATTGTTGCTTCTGATTCAAAAACATTTCAAAGAAAGAAGCAACAAATCTATAGACTGTTAACCACCCTACAAGCCCTTGTACTTCACATTGAAACTATGTATTTCATGTTTGCTTCGAAATCAAGTCACATGGCCATAACATGCGATTCTTGATTTTCTGATCACTTGAGCTCTCCAAAACCTTTGCATATAAATTGAGCCACTGTTTGCAAGACAAGACACGAATGGACAAGCCTTGAAACTTCCTAAAACTCCCTCAAGCCAGAAATTTCTCCAAAATACCATTGTTGTGCAGATTTTGACTTTACACATCAAACTTCCATTTCACTCGTGCGTTTCTTGGCCAAATCATTTCAAAAGCTTCCTTACTTCATATAGAAGTCATCCCAATACCTATTACACTTCTGTAACACCTCCATCACCTCTATTTTCAAAAACAATCACTTGCACTTGGACTTCTCCAACACGATTCATACACTTCCAGCTCAAAGTAATTATTGGAATAGCTTCCTGGAGGTTCAAGGAAGCTAACCAGATCATTAAAACACCTTGAAGTGAGCTCTAACTCAAAACACAATTTCCAGTTTTTAGGTGAATTTTCTGATTTTCAATCTCTTCATACACGCATTGTTAGCTTTCCATTTTCAAAGATAAAGTGTAGACATCATAACCCTGAAGCTGATCATGTCCTTAGAATTCATTTATATCGCTTGAGTAGTGAGACTTTTAAGTTTGAACTTTCTGAAAAAATTAGGTCAGATTTGGTACTATTCAAAATTCGTGCTCATCTTTGATTTATAGTTTTAGTTATTTACATTTCTGGAATCTTTTTGAAAATGGAGTAACTTTCATGTTTACAATTTTAATTTTTGTTGAGAAATGAGAAAGTTACAGGATTCAAAAATGGTGAAGAACAAGTCTAGTGCGAGGTTGAAGATGATACAACCATGGGGTTGTTTTGAAATATAATATGTTGGTTTCATTTTAATAAATGGATGTATAACCACCCCAGTAGTAGAGAGCATGCACATATTGCCAAAGGGCATGGGTTCGAGCCCCAGCGCTGCCCTTTTGTTTTAATTTTCTAATATTTTTGTTCCCTTTTGTCACACAGCCAACATGTTGGGCTTCTACCTCTGGGCCTTGCTTCATTTATTTTGTCTCACCCCCTCATTTATTTTGCAACGCAACCCATTCATTTTTTTTCCTTTTTTCTGACTTACAAAAACCATATTGGGCCTAAACCTTAAAATCTGTTTTTTTTTCTACAAAACCGCCACCTTCTCATTTTACACCCTCCTGACTTTTATTATGTTTTTCTGTTTTATTTTATTTTTGTTATTTATTATTATTATTATTATTTTTATTAATAAAAAACCCAGAAAATAAATATTTAATATTTATATATTTTATATACTTTTATTTTATTTCAAACAAAAAAGACTAAAAACATCTTCTTATTAAATTTAATTTCTTTTCTTAATAAAACCATTGAGACTTGGGTTTATTTAAACCTTATTTTCTAATTCAATTAACTTAGAATTTAGAAATTTTTGTTAATTAATTTATTGTCTTTAGTAAACTTAAAAAATCTTTCATAAAAAACCCTAAAAAGAATAATTTCTTAATTTGATTTCTTTTCCTCAAAAGAATTAGGTTTTAACTTTGTCAAATTAATTCAAAATCAATTAACCACTTTTCTTCTTAGTTAATTAGGTCAAAACATTTTCATTAAAATTCAAACAAACAAGATCTTTTTTTCTTTTCTTCCCACATCACCTTTATCCTTGTATATTATCTTTACATTTCTTGTACATTTAATTTTTTGTAAATATTCAATATGGTTGTAATAATAACTCAGGGCTTTTATTTACTTACTCCTCATTTGTAATTTATACCCCCATCCCCAAATGATGTAATAGCATAGAAATTTACATTTCCACAATTTATCGCTTTTAATATAAATGCTAATAATTAGGGTTTGTATGGTAAGACTAAAATCAACAAGTAGAAAACCCTAATTCAAGACAAATAATACATGAAAACAAACACTTCACACACTTGCACCTCTAGGGTTAACCTCACTTGTTGCCTTGAGAAAAATAGTTGTGTCTCGCACGTGGTATACTTTAGCAAAAGCAATAAAAAAACAAGATCGTAGTCCCTCGATGACCCTTCAAATGTTGCCTTCATAAATGATCTTAAACCCTTACAAAATTGCTAAGGTATCCTATAATGTTGCTTTCTATGACTATACGATGACCCACGCCCGTCCCTTCACATCCAATGATAGGGATTCTTATCAATCGATGGTAAGATAACAATATATAAAGGAGGAGGAAAAGAAATAATACTTTTTGAGTAGGTAGAACGTTCATAGTTGCTTGCTCACGACCATCTTCAAAACATCTTTCTAAAACACACCAACACTTTCAAATGAAATATTTTCAAAAGTTAACACTTTGTATGAATTCTTATAGAGATGAAAATCATTACAAAGTTCTCCTAAACGAAGGAACTTTTCAAAACTACTTTAAAAAACAATCACAAAACACATTTCAAACAAAGCATTTCAAAGTGATCTAGAAACTAAGAGCCCGTAGATAACTACGGATGAAAATGGTTCTAATACCTTCCCTTTTCATAACCCATCCACCGAACTCAAGAGAATTCTCAAAAGGTCTTTCCTGTTATTTTTCACCCTTTCCTTTATTGGATAAAAGAAAAGTTGGTGGAGACTCTTGCTATCCGCAACAATTGCGATAAAACACAAAACACCCAAGTCAATTATCCCACCGTATTACACTTAGCATTCTTAAAATAAGTGAGAAACTCCGCGGTATAAATAGGAAACCTCTGGTGCATCAGTTACCACCTTGACAGGTTCAGACACTATCACGTCAGGAGTTGTCATCATGCTTTTCATCATTTGGTGAATCTGATCCACTTGAGCACAAAAGTTATGTCTTAGTGACCTTGTGGATACCAGTAAATTTATTCTGAGTTGAATTAACAACAACCCTAGTGACAAGCCATTGATAAGTGTTGGCAGTGATACCCTCAATCAACTTGTATCCATCTTCATAAGACCTAAACAATAGAGATCCATCACTTGAGGCATCTAGTGTGTTCCTTGAAGAAGGTACCAATCCATTATAGAATATTTCAAGTTGAATACATATTGGGATCCCATGATAGGGACATTATCTTTGTAACTTCTTGAGTCTTTCCTAAGCATCAAACAAAGACTCATTATCTCCTTGTCTAAATGAGGTTATTTCATTTCTCATTGTGGCATTCTTGACAAGAGGAAAATATTTGGCTAGAAAATTTTCAGCGAAATCATTCCATGTGGCTATGGAATTGGTCTCCAAGGAATTTAACCAATTCTTGACTCTACCCCTTAGAGAGTATGGAAAGAGCCTTAACCTGAACGTGTCATCAGTAACACTAGGGATATTAAAGTTACTTGCAACTTCTAGAAGTTATCTTAAGTTCAAGTGTGGATCCTCATTTGTAAAGTCTGGGTATTGGCCAATAGCTTGTAACATTTGAAACATCATTGGATTGAACTCAAACTATGCTATAGTGATCTCTAAATATGTGATTCTCGTGTCCATGGCGTTGGGATCAAAGACTACATAGTCTTTGATGTTTCTTGCTTTATCATTGGCAATGTCAATGATGTTAGTATCTTCCATGATAACTTTCTCTTGCACTAACCTTTCTTGGTCTTCTATGTCAACAACAAGGAAGGGAGAAAGACTCCCTGGTAAATTTCCAGTAAGCTAAAATCTCCTTAGCAATCTGAATGTCCTTTTAGGTTCAATATCTCCTCTGTAAACTAGGTTTAACAACTTGTGCATGCAACAACTAAGCACCTATCGTGACACCAGATTAGGGGAAACGTTAAAGGATTAAATGGTTAACTAAAAATAGTAATAAATACAAAATAAAAATGTTAACTTGGCATTCCCCAACAATGACGCCAAAAACTTGTTGCTTGAAAATGTGTCACATGCAAGTATACATGTATATTTAAAAGTAGAAAATGATTAAAAAAAAGTAAGGATATTTTATCCACATAGAGTGTAAGTAACTTATATTGATTTTGTAGGACACTATTTTTTTGAATTTAAGCACGAGAAAAGATAAAAAGAATATATGAGTGTCACAAGTTCAACTTTCTTTTAAACAAGATCCAAACAGTGTAAAATGAGTGTTGTGAATATTTCAAGAGAGTGTAAGTTTAACTATGATCCATTAATATTCATGAAGCAATCATTTGTACATGATGTGATGTGTCATTCCAAGAAAGGTCATAAAGTGATCTAAGGGTGTATTTTTATAACATCAAAACATGTATTTTAAGGTAAGGGAACAAATCTATAAGTCACACTTATAACCCTAAAATACGTCTGTTTATATTCTGAAAATCCTTTATAGTTGTAGTTTTCTATCTCTAAGTGAACTAATGAAGTGAATATCTATATACCACTCTTTTCAACTAATTTTATTAAGAAATTCACTTGTTGTTGGATCTCTCACAACAACAAGCTTTTATCTTGTTCTAATTCTTTTCTAACAACTGCCATATGCTGAGCAAGTTGCTCTTCATGCCTGGTATGTACAACACATTGGGAATTATTGACCTTTTGCGATCTTTCTCATAATAAGATCATCTCTAATACCTTCGGTTGCTAGAGTATTGTCATTTGCAAATTTTACCATATTCTTCATTAAGGGTTTTAGGTTGACAAACCAATCTTTCCTTCCAAACACGTGTGATGAGCATCCTGAATCCAAGTATCATTGGTCTTTGAATCTATCTTCATATCTTGTTGTGACCATCAACATCATCTCTTCTTCTTCTTCTTCTTCATACTTTGTAAACTTTGCATCACTTTCTTGATTCTTTCGCTTTTCTGGACAACCACTAAACTAATGACCATACTTATGACAATTATAACATTGATTGTGACTCTTGTCAGGCTTTCGACCACCACCTATTCCTCTATCTCTGACACCACCTCTTTGGTTGCCATGGTAATGCGGTCTTCTTTAATTCAAAATAATTCCTTCCCGCTAGTTTCGTCTTCCAGTCGAATTATTGTAGCCACCTCTACCTTTGTCGAGCCACTTTCCTTTGCCTTTACTTTCTTTTGCTGATTGTGCTTGCAAAGCCACGTTACTTTTTGACTTTCCTGCATCTCTTTCACTCATACGCTGTTCATGAGATTCAAGCATCCCTTGAAGCTCTTCTTTTGTTAACTTCAACAAATCCTTCAATTCTTCTATGGCTACCACCACGTGGTCGAACTTAGGAGCCAAAGACCTCAAGATCTTTGAAACAACAACTCTTGTTGTTAACGCTTCTCCATATACCTTGACTTGATTCACTAGTTTCATAATCCTAGTGAAGAAATCATATATGCTCTCGATATCTTCCATCTGAAGTAATTCATACGTTCTTTTGTGAGTTTTTAACCTCACCTCTTTCACCTTTTTTGCACCTCTAAAAGATTTCTCAAGAATCTCCCAAGCTTCTTTTGTAGATTCTATATCACTAACATTTTCAAAAATTTCTGGACTAACACATTGGTGAATTATAAAGAGAGCTTTATAATTTTTCTTCTCTAATTCTTTGTATGCTGTCTTTTCTTTGCCCGTTGCCTTTTCTACAAGCGGTTCTAATCCTTCTTTCACAAGATCCCAAAGACCTTGATAACAAAATATAATCTTCATCTATTTGCACAAATTCTCATAGTTATCATCTTTCAGAATTGGAAGACTGACTTGAAAATTCCCATTCACATAATTCACTGCCATTGTAATTTTCTTCTTCCCTTGGTCGCTTCTTGATCGTTATTCACTTGAATCGATCAAGCGGAGCTCTTGATACCAGATGTTGAAAATCCACCAAAACCTATAATGAATTTCTATCAATCTTGATGAATATGATTTTTATCACCACATAATGACAATGAAAAGAAAAATCAAAGAAGAAAAGAAATATATGGTTTCTGTAGAGTAACTCTCTGCATACAAACTATGTAATACTTTCTTATTCACTTTGCAACTGCAAAATTAAGTGAATACTCAATCTGAATTAATTACAAAAATAGGAATTACTCCATCTACTTATAATTGAGTTTGCTTTCTCCTTAAGCCAAAAAGCCCAAAACTATAAAAGTCTAAAATACTTATTTAGGATCTAAATCAAATCTGTGTGTAGCAACCTGATTACAACACTTCGACACACCTTGTATTCAAACAACAATCTACTTCAACATAAAGAATTACACTTTCAACACAAATCTAATGGATGAAAGACTTATATCAAATCTAATCAATAAAAACTCTATCATCAATTTAATAGACGAAAGTCCTTTTTTATTATTTATTTTAATATTTATTGATTTTTATTATTTTACTATTATTTATAAATTAATGTAAAAATTATTAAACGTAAAAATATAGAATACGATATTAGTACTCTCATAGAATAATTTTTTTTAATGTCAATACATTTTATTAATATAACTTTTATTATTTAAATTGTTATTGTATTATTTTAATAATTAAAATATTTTTGTAATTTATAAAATAATAATGAAAAATGATCAAATTTAAAAGAAAATAACAATCCTTCATCTATTCATTGATTTTACATAAATTTTTTAAATTAAAAATAGGACATTTTAAAGGAATTCTTTTTAAAGTGAAGCATTTGAAGAATAGAGTACTAGTACTAGTATTATATTTGTGGGACATGTGAATAAAAGTTGAATGATGGTTGAAGTTCCTCCTAGGTGATTCCGTTACGTTCCAATCCCAGTGTAACCAAATTCGCTGTCATCGGGAACATACAAAGAATTTACTGCAAAAAAGTACGACGGTTTATTCCTCCTATTCAAAATTTAAATTAATAATGAACCTTCACATTTCATACCACCAACCATCACTTAACAATAATAACTTCCCTCACAAAGCCGTCGAATTAATTATCTAACCACTCTCTTTTTATAGGACGAGTTAATAATAAATGTAATCAACTGCCTTGTAAAAAAATAAATCAACTATCGTATTTTTTATTACGTTAAATCAGTTCATTTGATGTTTTTACTATAGATACAGCGACGTTTGTTCAAACTTACGGCTGTATAAATATAGTATTATACGAGTATAGATGTAGAGATGGAAGTTCAAATTTGCAAATATTTATTGCCTTACTCCACTAAACTGCCAAAACCAACCTATCCTATTCTCCCTCCTTTTAATTTAAAACAGTAATCATATTTGTATTTTCATTAAATTTGCAAATGTACAAACACCATTTGTACCAGTAAATAGCACTAATCACTATGCATAATAACACCTCTCTCTCTCTCTCTCTCTCTCTCTCTCTCTCTCTCTCTCTCTCTCTCTCTCTCTCTTCTGAGCTAGTTGTATTGATAACTTGATATTCCTCCAAAATAGAAACAAAGCAGAGATAAGTGTGATTCTGATACCAAAACTTTCCTCTCGCCGGAAAATGCATTAATTACAGAACCTTCTTCTTCACACCACCGCCATAAAATGCGCCAATCACTTCTCTCCAACCACCAACCAGACGCTAACAGCAATAACAACAACAGAACCTCAGAAAACCAACCACCGCCGCCGGCTGTTGTCACCGGCCGTAGCCGGTCTCAGTTGGGAAGCCGGAGAGTTTCACCTACAAGCATAACAATCGAATTCGAAACGAAAAGAATCTCGAAGAAGGTTTTACCGAACGGTGATTCTTACATGGGGAGTTTCTCCGGTAACGTACCGAATGGATCGGGGAAATACGCATGGAGTGATGGATGTGTTTACGAAGGAGAGTGGAAACGAGGAAAAGCTTCCGGGAAAGGAAAATTCTCGTGGCCTTCTGGTGCTATCTACGAAGGGGAAATCAAACTAGGTCGAATGGAAGGGTTTGGGACATTCACCGGATCCGACGGAGATACTTACAGAGGTTCATGGAGCTCCGATGTAAAGCACGGGTATGGACAGAGGCGTTACGTTAACGGAGATTATTACGAAGGTTGGTGGAAAAAGAATGTTCAAGAAGGAAACGGAAGGTACGTTTGGAGGAACGGGAATGAGTATATTGGTGAATGGAAGAACGGTGTTATTAACGGGAGAGGTACTCTTGTTTGGTTGAATGGGAATCGTTATGAAGGTGAATGGGAGAATGGTGTTCCCAAAGGGCAAGGCGTGTTTACTTGGCCTGATGGAAGTTGCTATGTTGGGAATTGGAATAATAGAGATGTTAAGATGCATTTGTTGAATGGGACTTTTTATTCTGGGAATGGACCTTTGTTTGGGGATGATTTTGCTATAACAATGAGGAAAAGGTCTTCGGTTGAGGTTGATGGCGAGAAGAATTTTCGGAAGATTTGTATATGGGAGTCTGATGGAGAAGCTGGTGATATAACTTGTGATATAATCGATAATGTGTCGATTTTGAATAGGATTGGAAGTGAAACTATGTCAGATCCGCAAGAGATTAAGCAGTTTCAGAGGAATCCTTGTTGTTTTGTTTCTGAGGTTAAGAGGCCTGGTGAAACTATATCTAAGGGGCATAAGAATTATGATCTTATGCTTAATCTGCAATTGGGTATTAGGTAAAGCTCACTTTTGAAACTTGGGTTCTAAATGTTGATTGTTTGTGATTTTGTACTAGTTTTGGATTCAACGGGTGTTTTGTTTTTGTAGGCACTCTGTTGGAAAGGAAGCTTCCATATCAAGAGAGCTAAAACCGAGTGATTTTGATTCAAAGGAGAAGTTTTGGACTAGGTTTCCTTCTGAAGGTTCTAAGATTACGCCACCACATCAATCGATGGAGTTCCGCTGGAAAGATTACTGCCCTATGGTTTTTAGGTATAGCCTTTTTGATTTTCTAGTAGTTAATGTTAATTTCTTTTAGCATGCACAAAGGATGAATTCAATTTCATGCTAGGTTGTTGCAAGATCTTTACCAATTGAGCCTTTTGTAGTTATGTCTTTTAGGTTTGGTTAGTCTAATTAACTTAAGGTTAATAATTTTGAGTTTTTTGCAAATTTATTGTCTTTATTTTCTGTTCAATTGTTAACTTGGTTTGGTTTTGAATTTCAGACAATTGAGGAAGCAATTTCAGGTAGATCCTGCTGATTACATGTTAGCTATATGTGGGAATGCTGCCCTTAGGGAACTTTCATCACCTGGCAAAAGTGGAAGTTTCTTCTACTTGACCCAAGATGACAGATATATGATAAAGACAGTGAAAAAATCTGAAGTCAAGGTTTGTTTTTTAGTTTTTGAATTTGACAACTTTTTTTTTATGCGTTCTTTCAAACCAAATTGATAGACATATGTATTGAGGTTACTTTGGTGATTTTCTTGTAGGTACTTCTTCGGATGCTTCGAAGTTATTATCAACATGTATCTCAGTATGAGAATTCGCTTGTGACAAAGTTCTATGGGGTACACTGTGTCAAACCAATTGGAGGCCAGAAGGTATGTCTTTGAAGTTTAAGTTGTTTTAAGTGACTGGACTATGAGTTGCAGTAACTGAGAGTTTGTTTTTATTGAAAACCAGACTCGGTTCATTGTGATGGGCAATCTTTTCTGCTCAGAATATCCAATCCATAGACGATTTGATTTGAAGGGGTCGTCACATGGCCGTACAACGGATAAGACCGAAGAAGAAATTGATGAAACTACCACCCTCAAGGACCTGGATCTCAATTTTGTGTTTCGCCTGCAAAGAAATTGGTTCAAGGATCTCATCAAGTAAGTTGTTATAGTGAGCATTTTTTGCGCTGCTACTTAGCATTTTTTGCGCTGCTACTTAGCATTGAAACATCATGCATATCTGATAAACTAAACTTGTCCTGATTTTTGTGCAGACAAATGGAGCGGGATTGCGAGTTTTTGGAAGCCGAGGGAATTATGGATTACAGCCTTTTGATTGGCATTCATTTTCGTGATGATAATACATATGACAAAATGGGGTTGTCACCGTTTCTTTTACGCACTGGTACTGATGAATATTTCCTTTCGGTGTGCATAGTAGATGAGTTTTCTGTAATATTAATAGAACTAAGACTTGTTATGTTTTTACTTTTAGGCAAGCAGGACTCTTATCAGAGTGAAAAGTTTATGCGTGGTTATCGCTTCCTTGAAGCAGAGCTACAGGACAGGGATCGAGTCAAATCTGGGCGGTATGTTGAAATATGTTATGGTTCTCTGAATTTAAGTTACTAGAATTATTAGGTTGTTTTAACATCACATCCATAATATTAGTGGGTTGTTACATTTTGTTCCCCAACCTACCAATATTTTTTTTCGCATTTCTATCCTAGTGAAAAATTTGATTAGTTATTTCCCCATAAAGCTCTGTTATTGCATGTTCGGGTTAAGTTCTAGTTCTATGATGTTTTTTTTTTTGGAGAAATTCTCTGATGTCATTTTAAATGCTCAATAATTCATATTATGTTTGATGATATTCATGGAAATAATTGCAATTAGCTTGAATTATCTTAGCAAGTAGGTGGGAATAATGTTGACATGTAGAGCAAGCAACCTTTGTTTTTAGGGGCATACCAGGTTGTAGTCCTATTTTTTTTTTTAAACTGACATTATTTATGTCTGGAAGCTTTCATACCATCTCTATATTGACAATCTGAACTAATCCTGTACTCCAACGTTTATAAAGCAGTTGTTGTGGTGGTTGACATTTAATGTGAATATAATTAACTTTATTCTATGGGAACATCAGCAACTTTATTCTATGGGAAGGGGATTAATCTTATTTGTAAATTTGATGTATTAAGTAGGATTTTTCTTTATTTTCAGGAAATCCTTGATTAGGTTAGGAGCTAACATGCCTGCAAGAGCAGAACGCATGGCTCGGAGGAGTGATTTTGACCAATACACCAGTGGTGGTATCAGCCATTTTACTCCTTATCGCATTGGGGAGACCTATGATGTTGTTTTATATTGTGGGATTATCGACATTTTGCAAGATTACGACATCAGCAAGAAGTTGGAACATGCATACAAGTCCTGGCAAGTTGACCCTTCATCAATCTCAGCCGTAGATCCAAAGCTCTACTCGAAGAGGTTTCGTGATTTTGTTGGGAGAATATTCAGCCAAGACCGGTAGCAGCATCCAGTAGGGAAGAATGTGTAAATGCTGTCACAATGTTCCCAGGAAAAAAAAGCTGGAACTCGATTCAGCTATCGGTGTTGATGAGCATGCAATTGACAGTTTGTGATTAACAGGTAATATGACACTGAGAATCTAATCTGCATGCTGGATCTTTGTGGGGAATTTTGAAGGTTTTGCCATAAAGATGGGTTCACTGAAGGCAGGGAGATCTTTGTATATGGAAGGTGGTGGAAATGATCTCTGCCTTTTCTCCTTGTTTTTCCATTGGTTGGTTAGATTTGTAAATTCTTTTGTACTAGGAGATGATATTGTGAAATGTAAAAAAATGATACGTAGAGGAGAAATGAAATTATGAAATGCTTTCAGAGCCAGGAATCCAAATGCGTAGATACTTTACTTGGCAGTAGTAATAAAGAAAATGTACAGTATTTTATTTTAAAATGGTTAATTGAGATGGCACATGTTTGAAGACATGGTTTTGGTTATGGAGTACAGAGTTGATGATGCTGCTCTTTGGGATCTTCATGTGTGTCCCGCCATTATGCGTTGAAAGTTAATACTAGTATTAAAAAATAATTTTGTAGTGAATGTGAGGAGGGCATTGGTCGATGAAGTGTTATGAAAAGCAGAGAAAGCACGAGAAAGATTCGTTTGTTGTGTTTCTTGATTTTTCCTCAGTTTGGTTCCTGCTTTTCACTGTTTATGTAGTTGTACTTAAACCACTCTTTAATTCTAGTTAAGGAATGTGATAACAATATTTTAGTAATTGTTTTGATCCTAAAAAATCATTCTTGGGTAATCTTCCACCTGGTAAGATCAATTAAAAAATTAAGAGTATCATCACGCCGTTAATCTTGTTAATGATCTTAAGGGGATTTGAGAAACAGACATATATGTTCTGTCATGTCACGAGCTTTGGAAATCGGGTAAGACGCGTCTCAATGTCAGATTGTGGTCAAAGTCAGTCGCAGAGTCAGAAAGATTATGCTTAAAGAAATGAGGTACACACTCTCTTTCTTGATCACATGCATAAGTAAAATTATTTTAAAGAGTATGCTTAGTAATAAGGTGTACACAAATATTTTCATTATCACAAGCCTGAATAAAATTAATTTAAACTCACACATGTTAATGAATTGAAAATTGTAATATACGCATTAATTATTAAAAGAAACTCATTTTAAAATGGAGGTGCACCTGACTAGAGTTATGAGTTACTACTAATTACTACTATTTTTTTTAGGTTATATTTGAGAGTTTGGAGGAGAATGGAAGGGAGTACTTTCAATTTTTTTTTTTAAATATAAAGAAATTTTTAATATTTTAAAAAAATATTTTATTTAGAATGGTAAAATAATATTTATATGTATTTTTAGTTTTTGAAATACTATAAAACAAAAATTATATTTGAATAAATTGATCAAGCTTTCTAAAATCATCTAAAACCTTCGTCTAATACAAATTTTGAATTCTCCAAAATTAAAGAGTTTTTGGTGTTACGGATAAAAACAAACCCTCGAAAATCTTCCCAAGCAAAACTTTTCTATTTTTTTTACTCAATTCTTTCTATTTTTCAAAGTTCTTCTTTCCTTTCCCTCCAAACTCCTAAATATAACCTTTGAGATGAAGGAATATGCTCCCTTCATCATACCATAACAACCTTGTCATGAAATTTTAAGTTGAGTGAATGATTATCAATTAATTCAAAATAGTAATTCTATTTAACAAAGTAGATGTCGTGTGCAAAAGGGTTGAGTTAGTTTGAAAACTGATGATGCCAACTGAGAGAATCATGCAGGGTGTGGTGGGTTGGTTATATTTATGTGTTTGGATTGACGGTTGACAAAATTAATTATAGCTGAATTAGGTTTGACATAATTAATTCTAGCAAAATTTTTTGTGTTCCTCTGACATTGTTGTTGTTACGGATCTACAGATATGCGAAATACCATATCAAGACCACCTGTTGCAATCAAAGACTTGAAGCCTGACAATAACAAATGGAAGATAGCCATTCGCATTGTCGAACTTTGGACTATTAAGGAACGCAATGGTCAACAACACATTGAAGTTGTTATTCAGGATGCAAAGGTTATCGTTACATCCGAGCATTGATTTATTTTCGTCGTTACACTGACTTTGTTCATCTTGATTGTTATTTATTTATTTTGTTAAATGCATAGGATGATTAAATACATGTTGTTACCCTTTCCCGTGAAATTGAGACTTGGAATAATCTGTTAAAGGAAAATGATACCTACATGATTTATAACGGTGAATCTTTGTTGTATGACCTTCCCTTGAAAGTGTGTGATAACGACTTCAAGCTGTTTTTCAGTGGTGCTACAACCATCACTGCGGTTGACATCCCTGAGATACCATATCACACTTTCAAGTTCAAGTCGTTTCAAGATTTCTTAAATGGAGACTTTGTTGTTGACCGGTTATATGGTAAGTACTGTTATACTTATTATTTCAATTCAAGTGTTTTAAAATAACATATCATTCGTGTATTTGTGGTTTCAGATGTTATTGGTGTTGTACAAAATGTGGCAAGGACTCAAGTTCCTGGAGCTGGGAAAAAAGCGTGTGTAAATCTGTCTTTGACTGATGAAATGTTAGTTAATAAGACCAACATAGGCATTATCTTGTCTTCGAACATTTTTTATGTTTCTGCAAAATTAATACATTGACCACTCATTTTTCTTTGATCATTAAAGGGTAATGAGCTTGATTTTACTCTATGGGAATCATATGCAACACAATTCATGGTGTACTATGCTGACATTGAAGCACTTGTTATCTGTTCTGGACTGGTCCGACAGTCAGAGTGGGCCCATTCTAAACTCCCTCTTTGGCGCGGTCTATACGACCTTGACCTGAATTCTCCCCGCTCCCTATCGGGCGCAATTGATCATTTTCTCTCCTAGATCGGCACTGGCCCACGGTGACCAACGAGCATCTCCCAGTCTGCCCAACATCAAGTCGCCCAGAAAACCAGGAACCGACCAGACCGTTGCCCGTAATCTACCTCCTCCTCAAAACCAACGGCTAGTTACGGGCATGCATGCTCGGTATGACCAAGTCTTGGGAGTTACCTAATTTCACAGGTCCGCATATCTAGGCCCAAAAATAGGAATCAATGGCCACGCGCCAGGGGCGTTATATATACCCTCACATATGTGAGGTTAGGTATCGAATATTCACTATTCACTGCTAAATCCTAACACTTTGCTTATATCTCTTCGCTCCCTTACTTACTTGATCGTCAGAGTGCCTTGCAAGTACAACCCCCCTTTTTCCTCCTCGACTTTCCTGCCTGACAGAAGATCGTCATCCCCCCACCTTGCAGGTTCTGATCACCGATAAGACCAATGGCGCCGTCTGTGGGAATCTATCTTCCCTGTTTTCTACTCCTCGTGATCTGAAAACCAAAGATCCTCTCCATTCAAAAATCATGATTGACCGTGACGATCATCATCCATCTGGAAAGATTCACTTTCCCCAATGCACAAGAATGACGGGGGTTAGGGACATCCTCACTTCGAGGATAACTTCGACCTCCACGAAGGTCGAACTGCATCCCCATATTCCATCAGCATCCAACGCGACGATCAATAATTCTTGGATGGACAACGTCCCAAGATCCCCGCTGAGGAACTGCCAGAGATCCTACAACCAGTTCCTATCCCTCAGAGCATCGATCCAACCATCATAGCATTACTCGCTGCCATCAACCAAATCAATGCCCTTATCTTGCAACAGAACAAAAAGATGGGGGCCCTGGGAACTTAAGCGGTCAAGATCTCCTCCTCGGAGATCCCGACGATGATATTCCCCTAACATATCTCCACCAAGGCATGGAATTCCACCAACAAAGGAGAAGCGCGACGTTTCTTTCTTCAAGAAACGCGATCGCTCACCTCCCCCAAAAGATCAAGACTTTATATCGTCCAAGAGAAAGAAAGACGATAATTGTCGATCACTATCGCCCAAGCTGAGGCAGCAGTGGAGGAGTCCTTCCCCCCGTCGAGACCACGACACCCGACGGGGACAAAATTATCACTCCCCTTATTTGTCTCCTATAGATAGTGACGACAACAAGCCCCACAGACCTTTGTCGAGAGAAATTACTGAAACACCTCCCCCGGTCGGACTAGAGAAACCACCCCTTTTGGAGACGTACGACGGGACGACGGATCCCGACAAACATATTGAGAAAATCGATGCTCTCCTCGACTACCAAGGGGTCAGAGGAGCCATCAAATGCAGGTTGTTCCCGACCACACTCAGGAAGGGAGCTATGTCCTGGTACAAGAGTCTCCCAGATGAATCTATCACCTCTTGGAAGCAGCTTGGGAGGATGTTCTTGAGGCATTTCACAGCCTCACGTCGACACCCGAAGTCAGAGGCTTCGCTCAAAACGATCATCCAAGGCAGGGATGAATCTCTCTGGGCATACATGGAGCGCTTCAACAAGGAAGCAGTGCAGGCCTCTACGATCAACAACATGAAGAAATACCTCATTGAGTGTGGGCTCCGTCCCCGCAGTGACTTTGCCAAGGCGATAGGCATCGAGACATTGGCGACCCTCTACTCCCTCCTCCTCAAAGCTCAAGCGTACATACATTACGAGGAGAAGGAAACCGCTAAAAGCGCTTGGGAATCAAAGCACATAGAGAGTTCCAAGCCCTCAAGAAATGGTGAACCCTTGACTTCTCGTCGAGGAGAGAAGAAACGAGAAGACAGATCTCGGGACCCCAAGGACTACAAGGGACCCGCTGGGAGGTTCCACGACTACACCCCTATGACAACTTTGAGGAAGCGTATTCTATCTGAATGCACAAATTTCAAATTCAAACAGGGCGGGGTGCACTTTTCCCAACAAACGCCCTTGAAACCGGGAATCGACAAAAGCAAATATTGCAGGTTCCATAAAAGCCATGGGCACAATACTGAAGATTGCATCCATCTCAAGGATGTAATCAAAATATTGATTTGAGACGGGCACCTCAAATAATACAAGAAGCAAGAGGGCGCCTGTGAAGAGGCTTCAGAAGCCAAAAATATCGAAGATGGGAAGGAGTCCCCCGACATTAACACCATACCAGTCGCCATGAGCATCTCGCGGCCAGAAGACTTCTACCAATTGGACATGAAGGGAGTTCCTTTATACTTCTCCTCTCATAGTTCCTGGGATTCGTTCCCCGCTGCTATAGTCATCTCCGGTGGGGGATTCAACAGGAACACAGTGGGATCTGTCAAAAGAAGATTCGACCAACTGATCGAGGCCAACTCTGACATGCACCCCACGCTTGACAAGTTCCAAGGAGGTTCTCACCCCCTTGCCTTCTATAGGGAAGAACTACTAGGAAGGGCCCCCAGCCCCACCATCCCGCTGCTCATAAGGGCTCGCATGGTAAATTTCAATGTGCGGCACATTCTGGTCAACTAGGGAAGCTCGATAGAAATTATGTACTCCCAGTTGTTCACTACTCTGCAGCTGAATGAAATCCATCTGACCCCGTACGTTGGATCAGATCTTAAGGGCTTAAACGGGGTCAGTATAAAACCCTGGGGATATGTCGAGCTAATCGTCACCTTCGGGAGAGGAGTGACAGTCAAAGCCATAAAGACCCAATTTCTGGTAATAGACTGCCCGTCTCTTTACCGGTGCATCTTCGGGAGACCAACTCTCTCTGAGTTGATTGCAGTGCCCTCCACCGTGCACCTTAAGATGAAGTACTACACTGCTGACGGTTTGGTCGCCACCCTCCACATGGACATCCAAGTGGCGAGGATATATTGTGAAGCCTCGTCCAGAGGTCTCAATTCCATCAATGTTCATCCTCAAATGACCACTGGAGCTATGATACCATATAGCTCCAAGGGGATCAAGCCACTACCGAGGGTAAACGCCATCAACCTCGACGACCTCTTCTCCAGAGAAGATCACACTGAATAGAGGACCAAAGGCAAAGAACCCATGATCGAAGCCGGGGGATCTTCCCCATCTGGAGGTAGCACATAACTATAACGACCCATTTCAGACGGAGATTTTGAGCTCATCCCTCTCGGGAATGATCCCACTAGAGGAGTGAAGATAAGAGTTGCCCTCCCCGACTTGGCAAAGAAGCAGCTTGAAGCCTGCCTAAGGGAGAATTCTGACCAATTTTCCTGAAGCGCGACCGAGATGCCTATAATACATCTGGAAATCGCATGCCATCACCTGACCATAGATCCTGCCCTCAAGACGGTCGCTCAGTGCAGAAGAAAGCAGTCTGCTGAAAAAACGGAGGCTACCGAACTAGCTGTAAAGACCTCTTAGAGGCATATTTTATTCCTGAAGCCCAGTACACAATATGGCTTTAAAATGTAGTCCTTGTAAAAAAATCTAATGGAAAATGGCGCATGTGCATTGATTATACTGATCTCAACTAGGTTTTCCTAAAAGATGCTTATCCCCTCCCCAATATTGAGAAACTGGTCGACAACTCGGCCGATTTTAAATTACTGTCATTTATGGATGCATATTCTGGCTACAACTAGATTCAGATGGAGAAAACAGACAAAAAATACACCACTTTCATGACCTAATCAGGCAACTATTACTACAACGTAATGCCCTTCAGCCTAAAAAACGCGGGCGCTACATATCAGCGCATGATGAATAAAGTCTTTTGCAATGAAATAAGAGATATGCTCGAAGTCTATATGGACGACATGATTGTAAAATCAAAGGAAGAGGTCGACCATGTCCTCCATTTAAAGAAAGTGTTTGAGCAAGCTCGAAAATGCCAAATATGGTTCAACCCAGAGAAATGCACCTTTGGGGTACGAGCAGGGAAGTTCCTTGGATTCTATCTAACGGAATGAGGCATTGAGGCGAACTCCGACAAATGTCGAGCATTCTCTGAATTTCCAACACCCACTTTAAAAAAGTCCATTCAAATCCTGAATGGCATGCTCACTTCTCTCTCTCGATTTGTGGCGAAATCCACCCAACATAGAACACCATACTCCTCTCATATTTATAGCTAGGACCATCCGCGCATGGGTAACATACGCCTAGGGAGCCCTAAGGGCGTTATCATTACACCCTAGTCCATAGGCCATCATCGCGCCACTTCATCAACGCACTTCTCGAAACACACCACCTCTTCAAGTTCAAAGCCCAAAGCGACAAACTACTCATCTCTCCGCAAGAAAGGAGAAATGGGTGACATTCGTGTCCCCATAAGAAACACCCCGTTTCACAAGTAGATGTTAAAATCGTCGCTCCCATGCCCGGAAGCAACGACTTGGGGGGCTACTGTTCTGGATTGGCCCGACAGCTATGGTGGGCCCAGTCTAGACTCCCTATTTGGCGTGGCCTATATGACCTTGACCTGAATCTTCCCCGCTCCCTGTCGGGCACAATCGATCATTTGCTCTCCTAGATCGGTACCGACCCACAGTGACCAACGAGCATCTCCCAGTCTTCCCGACATTAAGTAATCCAGATAACCAAGAACCGACCAGACCACTGCTCGTAATCTACCTCCTCCTCAGAACCAACGGCTAGTTACGGGCATGCATGCTCGGTATGATCAAGTCCTGGAAGTTACCTATTTTCATGGCTCCACATATCTAGGCCCAAAAATAGGAACCAATGGCCACGCGCCAGGGGCATTATATATACCCTCACATATGTCAGGGTCAGGTAGCTAATATTCACTATTCACTACTAAAATCCTAACACTTTGCTTGTATCTCTTTGCTCCCTTACTTACTTGATCGTCTGAGTGCCTTACAGGTACAACCCCCCTTTTTCCTCATCGAATTTCCTACCCGACATAAGATCGTCATCTGACCACCTTGCAGGTTCTGATCACCGATAAGATCATTATCATACTCACATATGAATGGTGTCTCCAAAGTTCGAGTATATTGCAAAACCGTTACCCCTGTTGTTTTTTACTGCATTTTTAGTTTCTATAACATTATTTTTCATCATGCATACAACCAATGGAAAGCTGAACATCTCAAATGCTTGGAATGGATCCAAGCCGCTGATTAATGTGGACCATCCTCAAGTTAATGAGTGTTGTACCCCAAAATTTGCCCTCTCATTTCATAAGGGATCACCCTGGATCCCAGGTTTGCTTCTATCAAGTTTCTAGGCCTTGAACTATCAATTTTTCTAAGCAAGTCATTCATAAGGGCAAAATGGTCATTTGCATATTAAGAAGTCTAACTTTGACTTTTGGATCAAAATCAAATCTCAAAAATCATATTTCATCAAGACATGTTGGAATATGAAGTTTGTTTCATCAAGAATTTCAAAAGTCAAATTTTACTTTGGCAAAGTCAAATTCTAAATACTTAGAAATTTTTCTAAGTGTTTAAGAAGCATGACAAAACTCAGAACTTCTGACCAGATTATCACCATAACACTCAGCAAATTCTGGATGCTCTTGAGGCAGAGTTTGGTCAGAACTTCTGGGCAAGTTTTCATGAAAAGCTTCAGTCATAGTTTGCCAGGGTAATTCAAAGAAGGTTAAGAAGCGTGCTGCAAGCTTTCTAGAAAGTATGAAAGTTCCTTCAGAACATGCTGGAGCCAGAAGATACAAAGATCGGAGGATGGATGCTACACTGAAGCAGACCTTCTGATCCAGAACTAAGCCATGGTGTAGAATCTCACGTTACAGGATTTCTGGTTGTGATAAGTCTCATCATCATTTAATGCTCACAACCACTTTTGAGTCTTTATCCAAAGGAAGTCCACCACGTGTACCTCTACTGTCTTGGGATAGAAAACTTTGGTATTAGGCCCATGCTTTGTTTTGCTTTTCCTTAAATCCTGCTGACAACTCTAGCTTAAGCATGGTTAAAAGCTGCTAATCAGCAGCTAGTTCGGCCAACGCTTGCATCCCATAATTGCACCAAACTAGCATACGAAAATAGGGATGAAAAAGCAAGGGAGCAGGATGCCAAATTGATTTAAAAATCCCATTTTCTTTCCCCCTAAAATCACAACAAATTCACCTATAAATAAGATGCTCCATCACACGTTCAAGGGGCTGGCTTTTGGAGAGAACTATCAAAAGAGAAAAAGAAACCTATGAAACCCTTCATAAAAATCCTGATTTCCCAAACAGAAAACTAAACCTTTGTTCTTCCCTTTGAATCAAAGAACTTGGCATTTTCTCTTCCGTTACTCTTGCTGATTCCAGAACATCCAAAGGAAGTAACTCAAAGCTCCAAGCACACTCCAGGTTCAAGGTAAGTCTTTATGACTTTGCTTGTTTTTCATTCTGAACATCATTAACATGTAAATATCATAATATTAATGTTGTCCATATCATTGCATAAGTAGAAAAACTATGGATCAGAGTTTCTTGATTAGGGCTAGACTCAGATTTAGGATTAGAACTTCTATAAGCTGTTGTGATGTTATCCTTCTGCCTTGCTGTTTAATAAGAACTGAATGAATTGCTGATGTGCTAATTAAGAGTTAAAATATGGCATATAACTTCTGATTTTCATACGCTGATAACATGCTAAATTGCTGATTGTTCACTCACTGTTTTAACACACAAAACTTCTAGGATTTTCTCACTGTTTAAGCACGCAGAACTTCTGAGTTCTCTTCACTGTTTAAGCACGTACAACTTCTGAGTTCTCTTCACTGTTTTAACACACATAACTTCTATGATTTTTCTCACTGTTGACACACACTGAACTCCTGATGTTCACTCGCTGTTAACGCACACTGAACTTATGATGTTCACTCACTGGCTCAGCACAATTCAGAACATCTGATGATACACTCATTGTTCTAACACAGCACAAAACTTCTGAGTTCTCCTTACATGTCAAATACACTGAACTTCTAATGTTTCCACTCGCTATTTTCAAACACTCAGAGTTTTTGATTTTTACATGCTGATAACACACTGAACTGTTGACGTTTACTCACTATTTTAATGTAATACAGAACTTCTGACTTGTGGCCCACTGTCTGAATACCACCCAGAACTTCTGTGTTTTCCCTCTAACATGTCTTGCAGGACCTCAAAGTTTACCAATCCATAACTTCTGATTCCACTGACGTTCCTTTCTGAGTCATCACGCGCCTGGCTTCAGAACTTCTGATCCTTGTTGTTTTGCTTGCACCAGAACAGTTTCTATCTTTCATTTATTTTATTTTTCATCATTTTTAATATTAACTCCTTTTTTTATTAACATAAAAATACATAAAAATATTTTCTTTTATTAATTAATTAATTTCTTTTTTATTTTCATTAAGACAAAAAAAACCATTTTCTAAACAAGTCCATTTCTTTCTTATATTGTACATTTCAATATGGTTGTAATAGTAACTTAGGACTTATTTTTACTTGCAACCCCCATTCATAAATATGTATCCCCATCCCCTAAATATTGTAATAGCGTAGGACTTTACATTTCTGCAACTTATCGCTTTAAAATATATTGCTAGTAAATAGGATGCATGGCAAGATAAAATCAACAAATAGATGACTTTCAAATACAAGACAAAATGCATGCAAACTAACACACTTGCACACTTACACCCTTAGGGTAATTCCACTTGTTGCCTTACTAAATGGCCATGTTGTGCATGTGGGGTGTCTTAGCACAAACAAATCGAAATATACAAGATCATAGTCCCTCGATGACGCTATCAAAGTTGCCTTTCAAAATGATCTTAGTCCCTAAAAGAAACTGCTAAGTCATCTCACAACATTGCTATCATGGTTATACGATGACCCATGCTCGTCCCTTCACATCCAACGATGGGGATTCTTACCAAAACAATGGTAAGATAGCAACGTCTAAAGGAGGAGGAAAAGCACATCTAAGACCTTTTGAGTAGGTAGGTTCGCTCTCAGTTACTCGCTTGCTCACGACAAAAACACATCTCACAAACACATCTTTGAACTATTTTCGAAACAAACACTTTGTATGCGTTCTTATAGAAACGAGAATCATTACAAAGTTACATTTTCAAAATACTTTCAAAAACCACACCACAAGCACATTCAAACAAAAGCAAGTGATCTAGCGAGTAACTAAGATCCCATGGAAAACCATGGATGAAAAGGGTGCTAATACCTTCCCTTTTCATAATCTACCCCCCGAACTCAAGAAAACATCTCTAAAGGTCTTTCCTGTGCTTTTTCACCTTTCCTTTTGGATAAAAGAAAATTCGGTGGCGACTCTTGCCAAACCACAACATTTGCAAACACAAAACGCAAAACACCCAAGTCAGTTCTCCCACCGTATCACAGAACTGGCAACCCCCATCCCCTAAATATTGTAATAGTGTAGGACTTTACATTTCTGCAACTTATCGCTTTAAAATATATTGCTAGTAAATAGGATGTATGGCAAGATAAAATCAACAAATAGATGACTTTCAAATACAAGATAAAATGCATACAAACTAACACACTTGCACACTTACACCCTTAGGGTAATTCCACTTGTTGCCTTACAAAATGGCCATGTTGTGCATGTGGGATGCCTTAGCACAAACAAATAGAAAAATACAAGATCATAGTCCCTCGATGACGCTATCAAAGTTGCCTTTCAAAATGTCTTAGTCCCTAAAAGAAAATGCTAAGTCATCTCACAACATTGCTATCATGGTTATACGATGACCCATGCCCGTCCCTTCACATCCAATGATGGGTCTTCTTACCAAAACAATGGTAAGATAGCAGCGTCTAAAGGAGGAGGAAAATCACATCTAAGACCTTTTGAGTAGGTAGGTTCGCTCTCAGTTACTCGCTTGCTCACGACAAAAACACATATCACAAACACATCTTTGAACTATTTTCGAAACAAACACTTTGTATGCGTTCTTATAGAAACGAGAATCATTACAAAGTTACATTTTCAAAATGCTTTCAAAAACCACACCACAAGCACATTCAAACAAAAGCAAGTGATCTAGCGAGTAACTAAGAGCCCATGGAAAACCATGGATGAAAAGGGTTCTAATACCTTTCCTTTTCATAATCTACCCCCCGAACTCAAGAAAACATCTCTAAAGGTCTTTCCTGTGCTTTTTCACCTTTCCTTTTGGATAAAAGAAAAGTCCGTGGTGACTCTTGCTAAACCGCAACATTTGCAAACACAAAATGCAAAACACCCAAGTCAGTTCTCTCACCGTATCACAGAACTGGCGACTCTGCTGGGGATTGTCTAAAAGGGTATCCCAGTGGACTGAAAACCCGAAAGGGCGGTCCAGGCAAAAATTAGGGATCAAAGCGTAACACTATGTCTCATTGGATCACCTTGCATCCAGACTTCGGTATCAATTATTAAGCTCGGACGACACTAATCAATCTGATCTACCTTCAACCAAGTAGCAAAGTGATGAGATGCTCGAGGACATAAGAGCAATAGTAGAGTTGGAACCCAGTGGGATTGTTCACATAGTTGTTTTGTTTTTCATAATTTGTGTAAATTCTATCTGCTCGACGACGTTCTCTTACTAGGACGTCAGCCTCTTGTACAAAAACGCCTATTTACAGGCCAAATTTCATAGTCAATACAATTCATTTTCAAAGAAGTTTCAAAATGTGTTTTCCTTTATCTGTTTTGATTTGCAAAGAACGTCCAAGGTTCATTTTTTATATATGCATTTGACATTAATTGCTGCTCATAAATATTTACATGCGAAACAAAAACGATTACTGGTAATATCAGAAAAAGGGGCAAATAAGAATTGTCCGAACTGTACAGTTGCTCTGTCCACCAGGTACGACGGTAAATTCAGCTGAAGAATACGGCTAAGAAACCTTCACTCCCCGCAGAGTAAGACAGTAATGGTAGATCTCCCCCAACTGAGACTTGCAACTATGAACAAATCAACAATGCTCTCCCTAAGCAGAGTTGATCTACCATCAATACTAAAAAGGCTTGATATCCCCGGCAGACTTAATATTCCCCAACGAAGTATAAGAATATTCCTCGGTAGAATACAAGATACCCCCAGTGGATTTAAAATTTTCCCAGTGCAGTCTGAAAAAGCTTCCCCAACGGAGTTGAAGCATCGTCCCCGTAGACTCTGGAATTTTATCCCCAGCGGAGTATAAAATAAATCTCCCCAGCCGAATTCAAAGGATTATCCCCACAAAAGTCTAACAGCTTATCCCCAGTAATTTCTCCACTGAAAGATCATCCCCAGCGAAGTTCTTTCCTTCCATAAACAGGAATTCAGTGCCCCAACAGGATTCAATATCACCGACAACGATAATTCGTCCCCAAGGGAAATTTTTCAGTGGAATCCTCAGTAGAGCATCTCTTCCCCACAGAGTAATCACCTCATCAGTTCATTCCCCAACGGAGTCATCTTCTCCTGCAGGTTTATTCTCACAATCATCTTCGTTCATCATCCCCAGTAGAAACGAAGAGTCCAACTCTATTCTTCAGCAGCTATCCGGGATTTATTTTCCCCGGCTAAAACATTACATTTCCATACATCATGATACATGAATATGCGCATCATACCACATAATCTCATTTATTGTGAGAACATCATTGCTCGATCCATATCATGCATTGCATATGACTGACTTTTACCTTTCAAGAAAGATGCAGTTAAATTCTCAGCTATGTCCAAGACCTTCTCTGGTTCAGTCAGATCGATGCGAAGATCTCCCTAATTCGTATTCCAGTTGAAGTTATTCCAAGACTTTTGTCTGGTTCAGCTAAATCGATTCGAAGATTTTTCTGATTCTTATCCAGCCAAAGTTAATCCAAGACCTCCTCTGGTTCAGTCATATCGACGCGAAGATCTTCCTGATTCGTATTCCAGATGAAGTTATTCCAAGACTTTCGTCTGGTTCAGTTAAATCGATTCGAAGATTTTTCTGATTCGTATTCCAGTCAAAGTTAATCTAAGACCTCCTCTGGTTCAGTCAGATCGACGTGAAGATCTTCCTGATTCGTATTCCAATTGAAGTTATTCCAAGACTTTCGTCTGGTTCAGTTAAATCAATTCGAAGATTTTCCTGATTCGTATTCTAGTCAAAGTTAATCCAAGACCTCCTCTGGTTCAGTAAGATCAACGCGAAGATATCCCTGATTCGTATTCCAGTTGAAGTTATTCCAAGACTTTCGTCTGGTTCAGTTAAATCAATTAGAAGATTTTCCTGATTCGTATTCCAGTCAAAGTTAATCCAAGACCTCCTCTGGTTCAGTCAGATCGACGCGAAGATCTCCTGATTCGTATTCCAGTTGAAGTTATTCCAAGACTTTCGTCTAGTTCAGTTAAATCGATTCGAAGATTTTCCTGATTCGTATTCCAGTCAAAGTTAATCCAAGACCTCCTATGGTTCAGTTAGATCGATGCGAAGATCTCCCTGATTCGTATTCCAGTTGAAGTTATTCCAAAACTTTCGTCTGGTTCAGTTAAATCGATTCGAAGATTTTTCTGATTCTTATCCAGTCAAAGTTAATCCAAGACCTCCTCTAGTTCAGTCAGATCGACATGAAGATCTCCCTGATTCGTATTCCAGTTGAAGTTATTCCAAGACTTTCGTCTGGTTCAGTTAAATCGATTCGAAGATTTTTCTGATTCTTATCCAGTCAAAGTTAATCCAAGACCTCCTCTGGTTCAGTCAGATCGATGATAAGATCTCCCTGATTTGTATTCCAGTCGAAGTTCAGACCACCTATCAGCAGTCTCCAAATGGCATCTGTAAGCCCATTCCCGACATCATCTGATACCACTTCATGCGAGTGCAAATTTCTAGGCACTCTAGTGTTCAATCATCTTCCACCTTCGGATCACGAAAGGCCCGAAAGCCAATCTATATCCTCAGGTTTAAGAAGATTGAACAGGGGCAGCTGTTGTACCCCAAAATTTTCCCTCCCATATTGTTCAATACATTTCAAGAAAAATCTTCAAGTTGCTCAAGTTTGCTCAAAAGTTGGACAATCAAGCTATCTCCTAAAGCAGTCAATCCCAAATTAGGATTTTGTGTTGCATCAAGGTCCTTGAATCCAAATGGCCTCAAATTCTCCCCAATGTCCTAATATACTATCAAGGTCATCCATGTCAAATTTCAAGCCTTGCAAAGGAAGTTTGCTCAGTCAATTGCTCAAAGGGTCCAAAAATTGATTGTGCTAGGGCAAAAGTCAACTGTGACCCAAATACAGCCAAGCCTCAATATTTTTTGTCAACATTCTTATTTTTAAGGATATTTCATCATTTGATCAAGGGTTGATCATGATTCATCAAGGATTGCTCAAAATTCATCAAAACTCAAAAGCTGCTAAATTAGGTTTTGTAGGAAAAGTCAACTCAACTTTGACCAAGCATAACTTTCTCATACTTTATGATAAATGACCTATCAAAAGCTCATTTTGAAGAGGATGAAATTTCATAGAATCCATCTTCATACCCCAAGATCAATAAATGCACTCACAAAAAGTTACAAATTTGGACATTATAGGTCATTTTTGAAAGTCAACAAAAACACCTTTTTTCCAAAGCTTATAACTTGAGAATGGAATATCAAAATGAGATGAGACCAAAAGGGTTGGTTAGAGGACATCTCAAGCGTTCTAAAAAGTCCAAGAACACCTCCAAAAGTTCAAAATTGAAGGAGTTATGCATTGTTGAAGTTGGGCATCTTTGCAAAATTGCCAAAAGTCAACTATGCCCAAAACTTCAAATTTTGTCAAATAGGCCCATTCTTTTCCACTTGATTTGATCTTGTCACACCACACATGTGTCCTAGCTTCAGCCTTGTGACCATTTATCAATTTTATTATTTAATTTGATTTTTTAATGAATTATTTCATTTTAAATTAATTTAAATCAAATAAAATCCAAACATTGATTATTGGATCTCTTTTTGGCTATTTTAGGATTGAATCATCATCATCAAGTGAATCAAATTCGTATCAAGCATTCCATGTGCAAAAAGATTGGATTTTTGGCAAAATAGGCAAGCTTTCAATGGTGGATCAAATCAAATCCCATGACATCAATGTGCAAGGATTCAATCCACAAATGTTAACCTAATGCATTGCTTATTACATATACAAGTCAAGGACACGAATTGGAGACCTAGAGACTGCAAGAACCTCAAGAACCAAACTTGAAAATTGACCAAAAAAGTGTGAAACTGAAATCGAGCTTGGAAGCGTTTTCAAAGGCAAAACTCCACACCAATCGCTTGCTGGACAATCACTGAACCTCCTGCAATCAAAAGCAAGCTCTCACACCCTCTCAATCGCACTGTAAGTATCTCAAAATACTGCCCTGTGTTCAAAATCATTACTCCATATTCTTGCGTTTTTCTGGCAAATCGTTGACATATTCATGATGCTTATGAAATTTCTGGACTTTTGGCATTGTTTGATTGCATTTATATGAACTGTAGCCCTGTAACCGAACCTAGGGTTTCGTAGCTTGTTTTTTGGGCATTTCTTTTACAGGAAAAACTGATGGCATTGATGGACATAGACGTAACCAGGGAAGGTAGACGAGCACAACCATGGTCTTGGGGTTTATTTTCATGGCCTAGAACTAATTTTAGGATGGACATACGAATTTAGCTGCGAATATAAATCCGCAGGTAAATGTACAGGGTTGAAGGAAGAAGACGAAGACGTGTCTCCCCCTGGTTGGACGATTCAAACAATTCGCGCTTTTTTTATTTTATTTCAGGCATATTAATGTGTTTTCCCTTATATTAATTATTATCCACTATGTTAACAATTGAAGCATGATGGTTGAGTGGCAAAGGCGTTTGTTCAAAATCCCACAGGACCTGGGTTCGAATCCCAGGTCCCCCCATATGCTTATTATTATTTTTCTTCAGGTATTCCAGCGCATTTCAGGAATTGTAGCATACCATGGTCTCTCACTTAATCACTAGCCAGATGGCCCCAGGCCAGATCTGGTGGTCCAGATGGGATATCCATCCTACTACTGAGTCAAAGGGCGCATAGGGAATCAGAAAAGTCAGCTAAGGCCAATGCCTATTGGGCCTCTGAATTGCTGAACAAGCCTCCCAATTGGGCCTAAACCCCCCCTGAGTCTTTCTATTTCTTCCTTTTTATTTATTTTATTTAATTGTTTTTGTTTTATTATTTTATTGCTAACTAACCAATTAAAACTTTTTCTCAATAAAATTAAAAAACCAAAAAATATTTCTTTAATAAATTAAATTTTAGTATTTTTATTTTTTGTTAACAAAATTAATTTAATTAATTTAGTTTTATTTAAAAATAACTTTTAATATATTTTGCAATAATTAAAATTAACTTAGACAATTAGGTTTTTATTAACTTTGATTAATTTATTTTTATTTCTTTAAATATCAAAAATCCAAAAATATTATTTTCATTAATTAATTAATTAGCTTATTAATTTAATAATTAACTTAGCTTAATTTCTCTTTAATTCAAAAATAAACCAAAAATCTTTTCTTTAAATTAAAGGGTCAAAACCCTAGAACTCGCCCGATTTAATGTCTCGCACGCGATCTATTTTGTCTTAATATTGTATATGTTTCCTGGAATGTAATAGTTTAATAGGACGTTACTATTTTATCGCTTTATTTATTTTCCGCATTTTAATTTCAAGGGTTTCTTTTGGCGATGTAAATACCCGACGCCTTGTAATAGTTAGTTTAAATTCCGCAATTTAATTTCCGCAACTTATAAACTATTAGATGTTTGGTAATAGGGAATGCATGACAAAATCAAATATTTAAACCTAAAATCAACATAGATAACCATTGACATATACAAAGACAAAATTAACTGAAAACAACATACTCGCACATGCGCACTCTTAGGGTACACCTCACTTGGTTGCCTTCGAACGCGGTCATTGAGTATAGGAAGTTTTAGAGGTCGCCCTCTTGTCCAAAGATCATAGTTGCCTCGAAACGGTTGCCTCGGAAAAAATGATCTAAGACGTTAGGGTTACCGCTAAGGCGTCCTAACATTGCTTTAGTGACCGCACGTCCCTTAATCGAATTGACCCTTAAAACTCCAACGACGGTGTTACCTTCTCATCAATAGTAGGATAGCATTGTCTAAAGGAAATTAGTACAAATTGATTCATTTTTTTAGTAGGTAGATGGTTCTTAAGTACTTTCTCTTTCAAAACAAAACAAAAACTTTTCGCACTTATACCTTTCAAACAAAAACTTCTTTCAAACCCACAAACACAAAGAAAAGCAAATTTTGAAAACACTTTGAGCAAGTACCTAAGAGTCTATGGATAACCACAGATAGAAAGGGTGATAACACTTTCCCTTTCTATAATCTACCCCCCGGACCCGAGAAACATCTCGAAAAGGGAATTTTTCTGTGCTTTTTCTTTTCCTTGTTGGATAAAATAAAAGAGGGTGGCGAATCTTGCTTACCGCGACATTTTGCGAAAACAAACGCAAAACGCGAACCAGCATTCCAAAAAACAATCAGTTCTCTCCCACCATATCACAGATACGACCAACCTGGGTACAGAAGAAGATAAAAAGGAAATCAAAGTGGGTGCCAACTTAGAGCCGAGTGTCAAGGAGCGTCTAACTCAACTATTGCATGATTATGTTGAGATCTTTGCCTGGTCATACGAAGACATGCCGGGACTTGATACAGACATCGTGGTACATCGTCTACCCACAAGAGAAGGTTGTCCACCAGTAAAACAAAAAGTACGTCGTATGAGACCTGACATGTCAGAGAAGATTAAAGCGAAAGTCATGAAACAGTTCAATGCTGGGTTTCTGGCTGTCACTTCCTATCCTCAATGGGTTGCCAACATTGTTCCCGTGCCTAAAAAGGACGGTAAAGTGTGAATGTGCGTGGATTATAGAGACTTAAACAAGGCCAGCCCTAAAGATGATTTTCCACTTCCGCACATCGACATCCTGGTTGACAATACAACCCAGCACAAAGTATTTTCCTTCATGGACGGATTCTCAGGTTATAACCAGATCAAAATGGCACCTGAGGACATGGAGAAAACTACATTTGTCACCCAGTGGGGCACATTCTGCTACAAAGTGATTCCATTCGGACTGAAGAATGCTGGGGCAACCTATCAACGCACCATGGTAGCTTTGTTTCATGATATGATACATCATGAGATAGAGGTATACGTAGATGACATGATATCCCGATCACAAACTGAGGAGGAGCACCTTGGTCACTTGAAAAGGTTGTTTGTGAGATTGAAGGAGTACAAGTTAAGATTGAATCCAAACAAGTGTACATTCGGAGTCTGGTCCGGTAAGCTCTTAGGTTTCGTCGTCAGCAACAAAGGCATCAAGGTTGATCCTGCCAAGGTTAAAGAGATACAAGAAATCCTTGTTCCTCGCACTGAGAAGGAAGTCAGAGGATTCTTGGGACGCCTGAACTACATTGCCAGATTCATTTCTCACCTAACAGCTACTTGTGAGGCAATCTTCAAACTATTGAAGAAAGATCAAGTAGTCAGATGGAACGATGAATGTCAGATTGCTTTTGACAAGATCAAAGAGTACTTACAAGAGCCTCATGTTTTGATGCCACCAGTCGAGGGAAGACACCAATCATGTATCTGACCATTTTAGAGAACTCAATGGGGTGTGTATTGGGGCAGCATGACGAGTCTGGCCGAAAAGAGCACACTATTTACTACTTGAGCAAAAAGCTTACCGACTGTGAAACCAGATATTCACTGCTCGAGAAAACTTGTTGCGCTCTGGCATGGGCTGCTCGCCAGCTAAGATAGTATATGTTGACTCATACCACTATGTTGATATCTAAGATGGATCCGATAAAGTACATCTTCGAAAAGCCTCCTTTGTCAGGGAGGATAGCTAGATGGCAGATGATCCTAACAGAATATGACATACAGTACACTACTCATAAAGCTATAAAGGGCAGTGTGCTAGCTGATCATCTTGCTCATCAAGCTGTAGAAGATTATCAGTCCATGAAGTTTGAATTCCCGGATGAAGACATCATGTCACTAGACAATTGTGAAGAGATCAGACCATATGACTGACCTGAACAAGGATCCCGATGGACCCTGTTCTTTGACGAGGCATCCAATGCACTTGGTAATGGTATCGGCGCTGTACTCATATTTCTGGAAGGGTGTCACACTCCCTTTACTGCCAGACTTTGTTTCAATTGTACGAACAAAATTATGGAATACGAAGCATGCATCTTTGGTCTCAAGGCTGCCATAGACTTGGGAATCAAATCTTTAGATGTGTTTGGAGATTCAGCTTTGGTCATCAGTCAGATCAAAGGAGAATGTGACACTAAGCATCCTAACCTTATCCCTTACAAATAACATGTTTTGACGTTGCTACCACATTTTGAGCAGATTACCTTCGAGCATTTCTTGCGAGAAGAAAATCAGCTAGCAGATACTCTAGCCATAATGTCATCTATGTTTAAACTTAATTGGGATAACGAGGCTCCCCAGAGCACCATTGAATGAATGGATGAACCAGCACACTGTCACGAGATTAATACTGAAGAAGTAGTGGACCAGCCTTGGTTTCACGAAGTCAAGAGGTATCTCGAGGCTCAGGAATATCCAGAAGGAGCTTCAATCAATGATAAGAAGTTCTTAAGGAGATTCTCTGTTAAGTTATTCCTGAGTAATGGCATCTGGTACAAGCGCAATCATGACTCTATTCTGCTCCGTTGTGTGGATAAGATTGAGGCTGAAAAGATCATGGCTGAATTACATGAAGGTACCTTTGGTACTCACTCCAGCGGGCATACGATGGCAAAGAAAATCCTATGGGCAGGCTATTACTGGTCTACCATGGAAGCAGACTGCTATCAACACTCCCGGACCTGTCATAAGTGTCAAATTTATGCTGACAAGGTACACGTACCTCTGGTTCCCCTAAATGTATTGACATCTCCTTGGCCCTTTGCTATGGGGGAATCGACATGATTGGAGAGATCAAACCTACAACCTCCAATGGACACCGCTTCATTCTAGTGGCCATTGACTATTTCACAAAGTGGGTTGAAGCAGCTTCTTTTGCATCTGTTACTAAGAATGTTGTTGCGCATTTCATCAAGCAGAATCTCATTTTCCGGTACGGTATCCCAAAAAGGATCATTACTGATAATGGTACAAACCTTAACAATACTACAATCACCGCCTTGTGCGAGCAGTTCAAGATTCAACATCACAATTCATCCCCTATCAACCGGAGATGATTGGTGCAGTCGAAGCTGCTAATAAAAACATTAAAAAGATCATACAGAAAATGACAATCACCTACAAGGACTGGCATGAGACGCTGCCATTTTCTCTCCACGAGTATCGTACCATGGCTCACACATCAACTGGGGAAACACCCTATTCTTTGGTTTATGGCATGGAGGTTGTCTTGCCTATTGAGGTTCAGATCCCCTCTTTGAGAATTATGAAGGATGCAGGTTTGAATGAGGACGATTGGATCCAGACTCGACTTGATCAACTGAACTTAATTGATGAAAAGAGACTTACTGCTGTTTGCCATGGTCAAATGTATCAAAAACGGATGATCAAAGCTTTCAACAAGAAAGTCAGACGCCAAGTATATCAAGTTGGAGATCTGGTGATCAAACGCATTATCCTGCCACAAAGTGATCCCAGGGGCAAATGGACTCCTACCTATGAAGGACCATTTGTAATCAAGAACATCTTCTCCGGTGGGGCAATGATCTTAACCACCATGGATGGCGACGACCTGCCGCACCCTGCGAACGCGGACATAATCAAAAGATACTACACATAAGAGACCCTCTAGGTTGACACACCTAGGCAAAAAAAAGGGGCATCCCGGCGAACCAAAAGGTTCGGGCAAAAATTAGGGATAAAATAAAAAAAATCTGTACACCCGGCAAGTTGAAAACCCGAAAGGGCAACTCGGGCAAAAAAGGGTTTCCCGGTGGACTGAAAACCCGAAATGGCGGTTCAGGCAAAAGTTAGGGAATTAAAGCGTATGATTATGTCCCGTCGGATCACTTTGAGGACAATCTCTTCATTAACGAACCCAGAGTGTTGTACCCCAAAATTTGCCCTCTCATTCTTCAAGGCCTTTCTCACGAGGATTATCGAGGTTCAAGCTTGCACAAGTACTTTGGAATTTTCCAGTACCAAAATTAAAAGGAAACTGTCAAAAAGGGAGAAAACAGATAAAAATATTATTTTGACGAAAATTGGAGAAATACAATTGCTCTTCGTTTCAGCTCTTTCGATTGGCCTTTAGGCGTCTTTCGATCAACATCCTTCGATTTACTCTTGGCCTCCTTTGATTTCTCAAAATGGATGCTAGCGTGCCTCTTTCGCATGGGCGTGTGACTTCTTGTTGCAGGTTTCGTTTGTGACTTTTGCTGCCTACATTGCTTGCCTTAAAAACCATGTTTGCTGGCCACAAGTGCCCCCTGCAAGGCAAAAACCCTCTTGATGATGTCCTTCGATCCAGGAGGAAAAAGCCTCTCTTTTGCCCTCTTTCGATCACACATCATGCCCTTGCACGCCTTTTTCGTTTGGGGGAGTGACTTCTCCAACGTTGCAAGCTTCGATTGAGCCTTCCATCCCTGGCACACATCCTTCGCTTGGGGTGTGAATCCTTGGGCAAAAGTGTTTTGTCATTCTTTCGTTTGGCCATATGGCCCCTGTTGTACCCCAAAATTTTCCCTCCCATTCTCTCAACATTTTCTCATCACAAGGCCCTTGGAGCTCAAGATCCAGTTAGGGTTTCCTCTGCAAGACTTCTCTTGGCACTGTTGACCCAAATTAGGGTTTGTGTTTGCACAAAGATATTTTGACCTAAAAGGCCTAAGATGACTTTCATGCTTCATGTTGGACTCCCAAGTTTATCCATACCAAGTTTCAAGCCTTGATTCCAATCTTTGCCCAGTCAATTGGACAGTTGACCTAGAAATCAGCTATATTGAGGAAAAAGTCAACTGTGGCCAATTGACAGTCAAACCTCATGGAAATTGACCCACATAAACATTATGAACTCATATGGACCATTTGATCAAGTTTGGATCACAATCCCACAAGAAATTTGATCAGATTACCAAAAGGGCAAAATGGTCATTTTTAGGGTTTTGACTGCACAAAGGCAATTTTTGACTGTTTGACCTAGCCAATGGCAAACCAAGCTCACATATGGACTCAATGACCCCATGGAATAGTCTTGACATACTCAACAAGTTCAAAAGATCCCAAATGCACAAGACTGACAGTTGAATTTCCCAGTCAATTGATCAATTTTGACTGTATACTGAAAAGTCAAACTTTGACTTTTTGGTCAAAATCAAGTGTCAAGATTCATTTTTCATCAAGACATGCCAAATCATGAAACTTGTTCATCAAGAAATCCAAAATCACAAATTAGGGTTTGAAATGAAGATTTTTCATAACTTAGAATTTTTCTAAGTTATGAAAAACCCTAATTTTTTCCTAACTTTGTCCCACTTTCTCATCAAGATGCATTTGGATTCAAGGAAAAGTCAAAACATGAAAGTTGTAGTCCATTGAAAAATATACAACTTTGATTCACAAAGTTTCCTCAAAAGAAGCTTGTAGCTCAAGTTACAATTTTTGGAACAAGGGTACCAAACCATTCTTAACTTAGAGAAATTTGACCTATTTTAGGCAAGGTTTTTGCCTAACTTCAAGACCACTTTTCACATACTTCCACTTGGAATTTCAATTTTAATTACTAAGATGGATTGTAGTACACATTCCAAGCTTTCCAAAATGTCCAAGAACTCATCAAACAACCTCATGGTTAGGGAGAATCGAATTTGGCAAGTTGGGAAAAAGTCACTTTGCTTATGGCCAATTTTCATGTTCATACACTTAGGCAATTTTGAACTCAGCTTGCATTCCTTGATTACAGATCCTATATCCCATTTGCACTCAATAATTTAATGCAAATCCCTTGTGTTCAAGCCTTGCATTATGTGTTTAAGCATTACATGGAAGTTTAACCCTTAAATAGAAAAAGCAAATTATCCATTTTAGAAAAGATGAACTTTGTGTCAAAGTTGCAAATCAAGAAGTACAAGGCCATATCTTTGGGCACAAGTTCAGAAGCAAAACACACTGATCAAGGGGAAAGGTTACAACATAGATTGGGGGCCTGCATCAGTCTAGAATACAACTTGAACTTTTATTGCTTAAAGTTGAAGAAAACTTGCATAACATCTACCAACTATCATCTCAGCCAAGAGAACCTTAAGCAAAGTTATTGTACACTTTCTAAACATCAAACCTAAGCTGAAACACAAGCCAACCAAGTTCCAAACAGTCTCAAACACAGAACCACCATAAAACTGCAAAACAGGGCATAAGCTGCAGTTGGACTTCCATAGCTCATTTCCATCGTGCATCTTGGCCAAAACCACTTCAAACACTTTCCTTACCATCCATACAAACTGTCCAAAGCATTAGAAGCAGACTGTAACACTCCTAATCAACATCACCATTTTCATTTTTCTGTTTTGCATTTGAAGTGCCATAACACGATTCACTTGGTTTCAAAGCAAACTAAAGCTTGGAATAGCATCCCTGGACATCAAGGAAGCTATACCAATCATCACCTTGCATTGAAAACACCTCCATCACCAGATACGATTCCAACTGAGCAGGTAAATTCATGAACTCTTATCTCTCTATCCAGGCATTGTTAGGTTTAGATTTGTGAAGAAATTATGTCACATTCATGGCCCTGAACATGCTCATATAATTAGTTTTCATTTATGTTCTGTGTGCTATGAGAATTTGAGGTCTGAACATGGAACAAAAACTAGGTCAGGAATTGGGGGAGAAGAAATTCTCTCTCATTTCTGAGAGTTAGATTGATTTCTTTATATGTCTAGAATTGTGGCTTCAAGCTCTACAGGTTTCATGTTGCAAGATTTGGCAAATGATCAAGGAATCTGGAGATAGAAAATGCGTGTTGTTGTTGTTCATACAGGTTCTGAGGTTGAAGACAAAGTCTTCTTGGGCTGGGCCTGAGTTGACTTCTGATTTGCACCCTATGTTTACTTTTGAACCCCCTTGGCCCATTGTGCTTATTTGAAACATTTTCTTGACTTTTCTTTTTATTTCTGACTTATTTATTTTTTCTCATAATATTAAAAATATAAAAAATATTTTTCACACCATTTTTGTATTTATTAGGCATTTATTTGTTTAAATTGATGTTTGTACATAAATAATACATAATATCTTTTATTTAAAAATACTAAAATTAATACCAATACATTTTATCTTCTGATTTTCATTTTATTTTATCTTTTGAAAACATTTTATGAAAATATACTTTTTTTTTGTAAATATTAAATGTTTTATTTTTGTACATATTTAATATATTTATCATATAATATAAATATTTACATATTTATTAGGATATTTAGGATAAAAATACCAAAAATATATATATTTTTATTTTTATTTAACATTAAAAATACCTTTTTGACAAATATACTTCTCTTTTATTTATTTTTTGTATATAATTAGTAAATATTGTATGTAATACATAATAAATAATTAATACCTTTTATTTAGTAAAATTAGGGTTTTTTGCCCTAAACATGAAAATATTCAAAAATTAACTTTCTTTTAATTATTTTTATTTTATTTGTGAATAAAATATACACTTACACAAAAATACTTTCACATACATATTGCTTTATTCTTACATATCTTTACATTTATATTTGCGCAATTCAATTTGGTTGTAAATATTGGGTATTACCCTCCTATAAAGTCTCATCCCCATTTGAACATTTGTACCCCCATTCCCATGATCATTGTGTAATAACTTAGGACTTTTAAAATTTCGCACTTTAAATACTTTCTAAATATGCCATGTTAGAATTAGGGTTTTGTATGCGAATCAAAAACAACAAAAATAGTTTGACCTAAATTCAAGATAAACAAGCATGAAAATGGACAACACTAATCACACTTGCACCCCTAGGGTATTCCACTTGTTGCCTTCAATAATGGGCCATATTGCATGTTAGGTCTCTTTGGGCGAAACAAACACAATTCAAATGATCATAGTCCCTCGATGACGCTTTCGAAAGTTGCCTAAAAATGATCAAGTCCCTTAAAGGAAAATTGCCCAAGGATACTTGGCACCATTGCAATTATGGTCTAAACGATGACCCGCGCCCGTCCCTTTCACATCCTAACACAAGATTGTCCACCAAATGCAATGGTGGAACAAAATTGTTAAAAGGGTTAAAACATAGCAAAGATCTTTGAGAAATTTAGGGATGATGGCTCTTGATTACTTGCCAATTTGCAAAACAAAACACTTGCCTTTTTTTTAAACCACACATCACTACATTTTCAAAACAATTTTCAAAAACATTGAAAACCTTTTCAAAAGACATACACCTTTGTATACATCCCAACATGGATCATTACAAAGGTTGCCACCACATTGGCCTCTTTTCAAAACATTTTCAAAATCCACACACAAAGCACCATTTCAAACAATTGAAAATTAAGGCAAGTTGATCTAAGCAAGTAACTAAGAGCCCATGGATAACCATGGATAGAAAGGGTGCTAATACCTTCCCTTTCTATAATCTACTCCCCGAACCCAAGAAAACATCTCAAAGGTTTTTGCTGTGCTTTTTAACCTTTCCTTAGGATAAAATAAAAAGTCGGTGGCGACTCTTGCTCAACCGAAACATTTGCGAAAACAAACGCAAAACCCAAGTCAGTTCTCCCACTGTATCACAGAACTGGCGACTCTGCTGGGGATAATACTTAAAAGTGGAGTAACCTTAGGGCTTAGATCACCTTTGTTTTCAATTGTTTGCTTTGTTTGCTTTTATATTTGTGGGCTTTGCATCGGAGTTTCATAATCCTAACCCGGATATGGGGAATACCCTTTTTAGGTAGCATAATCTGTGAGGGACCTGTCTGGCATAGACCGACATGGGTGAAGCAGTGGCTACGTTGGTGTGGCACCTTGGTCTGTACCGATATCCCTTGTGTTGCAACGAGGAGAATATGGGTCTTCTAAGGAGTCATTAAACACCAACCGACCTTAGAACCCTAAATTGACCAAACTTGGCCATAGAACAGTAGCAATATGCTACACTCATTGAGGCTAAACTCTCGCGATGGTTCTGGCTGCAAGAAAAGATTGCGATGCTGGAGTTATGACCGATTGAGGGTAGTCAATGATTTGAGATCCTCTAGAACCCGGTTACTTTTGATAGGACAGGTTTTAACCAACGAAACTAAAAGAGGGTAATACCTAAACCTCATGCTGGCCTAAAACCTAAGGGTTGTATTGTGTGACTTGTGTGCCTTATCATGCTTGCCTTTGTGAATATTTGTGGTGTGCTTCATCATAGCATCATACCATCATACCATTGCATGCATCCTGTATAAGGACTGACCCATTTCAAAGACAAAAAAGTTTCATCTTTGCTCTGTTTTGTAGGATATCATGATGCCCGTGCGTAGGAATACTATCCGGCTCAACTTTGTTCAACCACCAACTTTGCTCAAGGATTTGGTTGATAGGATTCCAAACACTACTTCCTTCATCAAGAGGCATGGTTCTCTCCTCGGCTTGATCACTTCAAAGTGGGACCAACAACTGATAAGTGTCCTGACCCAGTTTTATGATCCCCTGTATCATTGCTTTACCTTTCAAGACTTCCAGTTGGTCCCTACCCTGGAAGAATTCTCTGATTTTCTTGGTATCCCTGTGTTGGAACAAACTCCATTCACTGGTTGGGAAAAGACTCCTAGGCTGAAGAGGTTGCTGCAGTCCCTCCCTTGACCAAAGAAGAGGTATTGGCTAACTGGGAAACTAGAAGTGGAGTTAAGGGCTTTTTGGTCAAATTTCTGGTTGGCAAAGCTAATGGTTTCTGGAACGACTTAGACTTCAAGGCGTACGAAGACATTCTGGCTCTTTTAATCTATGGTCTGGTATTGTTTCCCAATCCTGACACCTTTATCAGTATCTATGCCATAAGGATCTTCATGTCTCGGAATCCTGTACCCACTCTTTTGGGTGATATCCTGCAACAACTCTATGCTCGTACTGCCCGAAGACGGGGAACTCCATGGTGTTGTGCTCCTTTGCTAGTGAGGTGGTTTATTTCGCACCTTCCTAAGATCGTGCTGAAGAATGAAGAAGGAAAGGGTTGGGCTCATAGGTTAATGTCTCTCACTGATAATGACATCACTTGGACTCTCAGAGGTTTGGATGAGGTAGCTGTTATTGATCGTTGCGGAGAATACCCTAACGTTCCATTGATCGGCACCCAGGGAGGAATCTCTTATAATCCATGTTTAGCTCTCCGTCAGTTTGGAAGAGCCAGAAGAGTAGGACCTCATAAGATGTTGGTTCCTCACTTCCATTTTGAATTTCAGGTAGACAGTGATAAACTACGCCATGGATTCATTAAGGCTTGGGACAGAATTCAAAAATCTGACCCGCATGTGTTAGGACCAAAGACTTCTCTACCAATGGAACCCCATTGCAGATGGGTCCGCATCCGTGCTCAGAAGTTAGGTATGCCGTACGAAGCTGTCAGACCTATCATTCTTGAATCTCCTGATGAAGACGGGGTTCCTCCAACTGTTCTCCCTCCTCAGATACCCACTGATTTTGACACACTGAAGAGATCTTGGGCGCAGCTAAAGGAAGAACGGGATTTTTATCGGGAAAAGTTCAACGAACAGGAACGGAAGATCCAAAAGCTGACTAAGCAATTGGAGGAAGAGCGGATCCTGAATGACTATATCCATACTGAGAAGAGGAGGCCATGGGAGCACTGATGGGCTTTGAATGTTTCCTTTTTACAGCTTTTATTTTCAGTATTTTTCATTCCTGTAATGCCTAAGGGCAAGTTGTTGAACAATTTAAAGTTTGAATCTAATGAAGTGTGTTTCCCTTTTGTCTACAAAGATTGAATCTTGTTTGTCTTTGAAAACATAAAACATACGCATCCCATTGCATCATATGCATAACAGGTACCTTTTTCCCACAGGTTGCTTAATCTTCTTCGCTGTTTATTTGAACAGTCATCATGAATCCTGAATCATCCAGTGAACAAGCTATCAAGGCCCTCCAGGCCCAGAACGCCCAGTTTCAAGAGATGGTCATGAGCTTGGCCCAAGGTCAACAAGAGTTGAAGGCTCTGCTCCTAAAGAAGAAGAAGAAGAAGAGGACTGCGTTATTCAACACCGGACGCAGGTTTAGGAATACACTCCATAACGAGGCTGATCCAACTACTTCCTCTTCAGAGAAAGACAGCCCCCAAGGGGGAGGGGCTCCTAGTCCTGCAGTCTCTGACAACGAGACGGATTACAATGACGAACAATACCCTCCTGCTGCTGATAGATACAAGCAATTAGAGGACCGCTTGAGTGCCATGGAGATTCAAAATATGCCGGGGATGGACTTCGGAGATTTAGGCTTATCTTCTGGGGTGGTAATCCCACACAAATTCAAGGCGCCTGCCTTTGCAAAATATGACGGGGCTTCCTGTCCAGAGCTGCATCTCAGATCGTACGTAAGGAAGATCCAACCTTACACGGCAGACAAGAACCTTTGGATCCACTTCTTCCAAGATAGCCTTTCGGGGTCACAACTTGAGTGGTTCTATCATCTAGATGGAACCAGTATCCGACATTGGGAAGATTTGGCTACCGCATTTTATAGACAATATTAATACAATTCTGACCTCGCTCCTACGCGTACCCAACTTCAGGGTATGTCGCTGGGAACGGGCGAAGGATTCAAAGAATATGCGCAAAAATGGAGAGATTTGGATGGCAGGGTGCAGCCTCCTTTGACTGACCGTGAACTGGTTGACATGTTTCTAGGGACCTTGTCTGGTCTATTCTTCAATCATCTGGTTGGTAATTCCTCCGCTGGGTTTACGGATTTGATCCTGACGGGTGAAAGGATAGAAGCTGGCATCAGGTCAGGAAAGATACAGAAAGGCGCCTCCGCAAGTATTGAGAAGAAACCTTTCAAGAAGGAAGCTAGTGCCGTCTATGGTCCTAGAAGACAAGTCAAGCCAGAACGCCGCCAAGCCGTCAATGCCTTGGTAATTTCAAAACCTGTTGCTTCTCCTCAGCAGTACAATCAACAAAGGGGTGAGAGGCCCAAAAGGAAATACACTCGGTTGAATATGACCCTGTCACAAATCTTACCGCAACTGCTATCAACCAACTTGGTGACCACCAGAGAAGCTCCGAAGGTCGTGAATACTACATCTCCTAAGTATAACCCAAATGCCCATTGTGCTTATCACTCTGATAGCCCCGGGCATACTACTGATGATTGCTGGGCCCTGAGAAATAAGGTTCAAGACCTTATTGATGCGAAGGAAATTCAGTTTGAGGCGCCTGAGAGGCCAAATGTTGTAACTGCTCCTATGCCCCAACATAGAGTAAATGTTGTTGATGAAGATTTGTATGCTGTTTCGGTGAATGATGTTGCTACCCCTCTATTGACTGTTAAGAGGAACCTACTGCTAGCCGGTTTATTTCCGGGTTGTAGCAAGGGTTGCCTCCTGTGTGCTGTTACCCCTACCGGTTGTCCGCTGCTGAAATCAGGCATCCAAAGCCTGATGGATAGCAAAGAGATTCTGTTCAAGAAAACCGTTGTTCCATTTGTTCCCGCTGAAGAAGTATCTGTCGTCACAATTTTCAACAATCCTACCAAGGCTCCCCCGAGGAAGCCAGTCAAAATTATGTCTGTTGCACCGATTACCATTACTGTTCCGGGGCCTCTCCCCTATGAATCTGACAAGGCTGTCCCATGGCACTATGGGGCAGATGTGTATGTGCTTGGAGTGAAGCAGGAGTTCAACACCGGTACCAGTATCAGTAACATCACTGGTCCCGCCAAGATTACTCGCAGTGGCAGGCTCTTCTCGCCTGACATTGCACCACCAGTTATCTGAAAACCTCTTACCATCACACCCGCAAGTGTGCATGTTCCAAATCAAGTTCTTGTGCCTACTACTGCCGCCGAGTCCTCTGATGCTCGGGGCAAAGGAGTTGCTACCGATTTGCCTGCCCGGATGGAGGCACCAAAAAAGACCGCTGTTGAAGCCTCCCAGCAAGAGATGGAGGAAATCCTTAAAATCATTAAAAAGAGTGACTTCAATGTCGTTGAACAGCTGGGGCATACCCCCTCCAAAATCTCTATGCTATCATTGCTGCTGTGCTCGGAGGCCCACGCCAAGGCCCTGATTTCATTTCTGAAAACGGCCCATGTGCCGCAAGAGACATCTGTAGATCAATTCACTGACTGTGTGGCTAATTTGACAGCTGACAATGGTTTGGGTTTCTCGGATGCAGACCTTACCGCCAAAGGAAAAAACCACAATGATGCCCTGCACGTCTCTATAGAATGCAGGGGCACTACTCTCGCGCACGTGTTGGTGGACACCGGTTCTTCCCTGAATGTATTGCCCAAGAAGGCCTTAGATCGGTTGGATTGTGAGGGCCTGGAATTGAAACCTAGTAACATCATTGTTAGAGCCTTCGACGGTTCTAAGAGGATGGTGCACGGTGAGGTAGACATTCCTATTCGTGTGGGTTCCCATGTCTTCGACTCAACGTTCTACGTGATGGATATTCGTCCATCTTATTCCTGTTTGCTGGGTCGACCTTGGATTCACAAGGATGGGGCCGTAACATCCACTCTACACGAGAAGCTCAAATACCCTGTTAGAGGGAAGATTGTTACTGTGCAGGGAGAGGAGGAATACATGGTTAGTCACCTGAATTCATTCCGGTATATCAAGATGGACTGGGAGTTTATTGAAACCCCCTTTCAACATTTTGAGGAGGTACCTCCAACATTGGCGTCAGCTGAGACAATGGTTGAAGAGGACTTTCCTTTGAAGATGGCTTCCTTGAAGGATGCCCGGGCTGTAATCGAGAAAGGCAAGTGTGCAAACTGGGGTCAACTTCCTGACTTCACTCAAAAGACCGTCATGTTTGGGCTGGGCTTCACTGCAGAGGCTCAGAGGGCTGTTCGCAAAGAAAGGATCAGAAAGTCTCCGGTGTTCATCACCAACCCAAGAGTGAATGCTATCGAGGAGGACGTAGAGGAAGCAGAATTTGACAGTTGGATCTATCCAACAACCAACAACGGACCAAGCAACTGGACGACAAAAGATTTTACACCTATTACATTTGTCACGCAGTAATGAACTCTTTTGTTTTCAATTTGTAACAAACAATATGTTGAAACTTTTATTGGCTCGGTGTCCTACCCAGGGCACCGTGGCTCCATTTGTGAGGGCTTTTTTGTATGACATTTTCATAAATCATTAATCAAAACATTGGACGTTTGTTGCATTTCAAATCTTGTGCTCTTTTTTCTTTCTTTGTTATATATTGCAAAACAACTATATTTACACACACTCACTTATACAGGTTCCAATCCACTCTGGATCTCGCTGGTAATGACTCTGCTACCGCCAGTTATGACTTCGAAAATCCGATCAACTTGGCCGAAGACGAAGGTGAAGATGATTGCGAAGTGCCTGGTGAACTCGCAAGACTGCTACTCCAGGAAGAAAGGGCCATTCAGCCGCATGAAGAGCCAGTGGAAACGATAAACCTGGGTACTGAGACAGATAGAAAAGAAGTCAAGATTGGTGCCAATCTAGAGCTCAGCGTGAAGCAACGATTGATCCAGATGCTGCATGATTACATGAAAATATTTGCTTGGTCTTACGAAGACATGCCTGGTTTGGATGCCGACATTGTAGTTCATCACCTGCCTACCAAGGAAGACTGCCCTCCGGTAAAACAGAAGGTCCGCCGCATGCGCCCAGAGATGTCCGAGAAAATCAAAGCTGAGGTTATGAAACAATTTGATGCCGGGTTTCTAGCAGTGACTTCTTATCCTCAGTGGGTGGCCAACGTGGTTCCAGTGCCAAAGAAAGATGGTAAAGTCAGAATGTGTGTTGACTACAGGGATTTGAACAGGGTCAGCCCTAAGGATGATTTCCCTCTGCCTCACATCGACGTTCTTGTTGACAATACTGCTCAACACAGGGTGTTCTCCTTCATGGATGGTTTTTCAGGGTATAATCAGATCAAGATGGCTCCTGAAGATATGGAAAAGACTACCTTTGTTACTCAGTGGGGCACCTTCTGCTACAAGGTCATGCCATTCGGGTTGAAAAATGCTGGGGCAACCTACCAACGTGCCATGGTTGCTTTATTTCATGATATGATCCATCATGAGATTGAAGTATACGTCGATGATATGATTGCAAGGTCCCAAACTAAGGAGGAACACCTTGACCATCTGCGGAAGCTGTTTGACCGACTGAAATTGTACAAGGTGAGGTTGAACCCAAACAAATGCACCTTTGGGGTGAGGTCTGGAAAATTGCTAGGTTTCATTGTAAGCGATAAAGGTATTCAAGTGGACCCTGCCAAGGTGAAAGCCATACAAGAGATGCCGACTCCCAAGACAGAGAAAGAAGTCAGAGGCTTTCTAGGACGACTGAATTACATTGCCCGATTCATCTCACATCTAACTGCTACCTGTGAGCCAATCTTCAAATTGCTGAAGAAAGATCAAGTGGTCCGTTGGAACGATGAATGTCAGGCCACTTTCGAAAAGATAAAAGAGTATCTCCAAGAACCACCCATTCTTATGCCGCCAGTGGAAGGGAGACCTCTAATACAATATAGTTGACAGTACTTGACAATTCAATGGGGTGTGTGCTGGGGCAGCATGACGAGTCTGGACGAAAAGAGCACGCTATTTATTACCTTAGCAAAAAGTTTACCGACTGTGAGACTCGGTACTCACTGCTCGAGAAAACTTGCTGCGCTCTGGTATGGGCTACTCGCCGGCTGAGACAGTATATGCTGACTCACACTACTCTGTTGATTTTAAAAATGGATCCAATCAAGTACATATTCGAAAAGCCTGCTCTGTCTGGAAGAATAGCAAGATGGCAAATGATCTTGACAGAATATGATATCCAGTACACAACTCAAAAAGCAATCAAGGGAAGTGTATTGGCAGACCATTTGGCACACCAACCTGTGGACGATTACCAATCATTGAACTTTGAATTTCCAGACGAAGATATCATGGTAGTAACTGATTGTGAAGTACCTGGATCGGATGAAGGACCTGAGGAAGGATCCCGATGGTCTATGCACTTTGACAGAGCCTCAAACGCTTTGGGTAACGGCATCGGCGCTGTGATCATATCCCCTAAAGGTACTCATACTCCACTCACCGCCCGGCTGTGTTTCAACTGCACCAATAACATGGAAGAATATGAGGCATGTATTATGGGTCTTCAAGCCGCAATTGACTTAAGGATCAAGTTTCTGAGTGTCTTCGGAGATTCCTCTCTCGTGATCAATCAGATCAAAGGCGAGTGGGATACGAAACACCCAAATCTTATTCCTTACAAGGAGTATGTGTTGACTTTGCTTCCCCACTTTGAAGAGATAACTTTTAAACACTTCCCAAGAGAGGAGAATCAGTTAGCAGACGCACTAGCTACGATGTCTTCAATGTTCAAAGTCAAATAGGACAACGAGGCTCCCTGGATCATTATCTGGAAGTTGGACGAACCTGCATACTGCTGCGATCTTGAGGCCGAAGAGGTAACCGAAAAACCCTGGTATCATGAGGTGAAGAGATACTTGGAAGCGCAGGAATACCCTGAAGGTGCGTCTGTCAACGATAAGAAGTTTCTGAGAAGGTTCGCGGCAAAATTCTTCCTCAGCAACGACATTCTCTACAAACGAAACCATGATTCAACTTTACTATGTTGTGTGGATAAGACTGAAGTAGAGAAGATCATGGTAGAACTACACGAAGGTACATTCGGAACACATTCCAGTGGACACACCATGGCAAAGAAAATCCTTCGGGAAGGATATTTTTGGTCCACAATGGAAGCCGACTGTTACCAACATTCTCGAACTTGTCATAAATGCCAGATCTACGCTGATAAAGTGCACATCCCTCCGGTTCCTCTGAACGTCCTGACGGTACCTTGGCCTTTTGCAATGTGGGGTATTGATATGATCGGCGAGATTCGACCGACGGCATCCAACGGGCATCGCTTCATCTTGGTAGCGATTGATTACTTCACAAAGTGGGTAGAAGCAGCTTCCTATGCCACCATAACCAAGAGTGTCGTGGCACGTTTCATTCGGCATAACCTGATCTATCGGTACGGCATCCCGGAAAGAATCATTACGGACAATGGTACCAATCTTAACAACAAGATGATCGCTGAGCTCTGCGAGCAATTCAAGATACAACACCACAACTCTTCTCCTTACCGGCCGAAGATGAATGGAGCTGTCGAAGCAGCAAATAAAAACATCAAGAAAATTGTGCAGAAGATGACAGTGACCTATAAGGATTGGCACGAGATGTTACCGTTTGCTCTCCATGGGTACCGTACCTCAGCAAGAACGTCAACAGGGGCAACTCCCTTTTCCTTGGTCTATGGCATGGAGGCAGTCTTGCCGATTGAAGTCCAGATACCCTCTCTCCGGATAATGAAGGATGCAGACTTGAGCGAAGATGACTGGATCCAGACTCGACTTGATCAATTAAACCTAATTGACGAAAAGAGACTCACCGCTATATGTCATGGTCAGACGTACCAAAAACGAATGATCAGAGCATTTAACAAGAAAGTCAGACCACAAGAGTATCAAGTTGGGGACCTGGTAATCAAACGCATCATCCTTCCTCAAAGTGATCCCAGGGGCAAATGGACCCCTACGTACGAAGGGCCATTCATGGTTAAACATGTGTTCTCAGGAGGAGCCATGATTCTAACCACCATGGATGGTGACGACCTTCCTCACCCTGCCAATGCAGACATAGTAAAAAGATACTACGCATGAATAAAAGACCCGCTAGGTTGACATACCTAGGCAAAAATAAGGGCTTCTCGGCGAACCAAAAGGGTTCGGGCAAAAATAAGGGATGAAAATGAAAAGAATCTGTACACCCGGCAAGTCGAAAACCTGAAAAGGCGGCTTGGGCAAAAATGGGTATCCCGGTGGACTGAAAACCCGAAAGGGCGGTCCAGGCAAAAGTTAGGGATAAAGCATAACACTATGTCTCATTGGATCACCTTCCATCCAGAATTCGGCATCAACTATCGGGCTCAGACTTCGGCATCGATCAATCAGCTTCATCTTCAACCAAGCAACAAAGTAATGAGACGCTTAAAGACATAAAGACGATAGCAGAGTTGGAACCCAGTGGGAATATTGTTCACATAGCTGTTTTGTTTCCTTTTCAAAACTGTATAAACTTTATGTTATTCGGCGGTGTTCTCTTACTAGGACGTTAGCCTCTTGTACAAAAAACGCCTATTTACAGGCAAAATCAATACAAATTCACTTTTCCAAACAAATTGCCAATTGTTTTTTCTTTTTTCTGTTTTGTCTTGCGAAGAACGTCCAATGTTCATTTTTTATATATGCATTTGACGTTAAATCGCTAATTCATAAATACTTGCATACGAAACAAAAGGACTAATTACAGGTGACATCAGAAACAGGAGCAATGTAGAATTGTCCAGGCAGTCTAGTTGCTTTGTTCGCCAAGGTACCAAGGTAGGTTCAACTGAAGAATGTGACCAAGTTACCTCAACTCCCCACAGAGTAAGACAAGATTCAACAATACTCTCCCCAGGAAGAGTTAGTCTATCATCAGCCCTACAATAGGCACCCTATTCCCCTAGCAAGTCAGCAATACTCTCCTCCAGCAGAGTTAGTCTACGGTCAGCCTAAAGGAAGTTGGGTATCCCCAGAAGATATCAACATTCCCCAGCGGAGTATGGGCATTCATCAGCAAGCGTCCCCGGCAGTCTTGATCTAAGATTGTTCCCCGGCGGAATACAGACACTCCAGTGGAACCATTTTCCAGTACAGTCCGAAAGTTTCCCCAGGAAAACTGGAATCCATATTACCAGCAGGTCTTAAAGCTTATCCCCAGTAGATTCTGGAAGCTCATCCCCTGTAAAGTACGGACGTCTCTCCCGGGATTTATTCAAAGTTATTCCTCACAAGGGCTTATAACTGGGTTATCCTCAGCTAATTACCACGGAAGATCTCCCTCGGCAAAGTTCTTCCAATCCCCAGCGGAGTTCATCAAAGTTCCCCAACATAACTTATCAACACAATCCCCAGCGGAGTGTATCATTGTTATCCCCAGCGGAGTTTATCATTGTTATCCCCAGCGGAGTCCATCATCGAAATCCTCAGCGGAGCTCTCATCAAAACTTCAGCGAAGTATCTCTTCCCACAGAGCATTTCCCCTCAGGGTAATCTCTCCAACAAGTTTATTCCCCAACGGAGTTATCTTCTCCTACCGGTGTACTCTCGCAACCATCATCCCTAGCGGAAACGAAGAACTCCACTCTTCAACGTCAGCCCAGGATTTAATTCCCCGGCCGGTCGTCAAGGATTTATTTTCCTAGACGAAAATGCATTCATAAACATTTCACATTTCATACATCTTGCTTACATACATGATAAAGTGCAAAAAACACTATCTCATTTTGAACATCATGATATCATGCATTTCATACATCATGACATTGCATGCAACTGATGTTTTGCCTTTTCAGCGGAAGAGACAATCCAAAAGACGACTACCTTCAACTGTCACAATTCCAGATTCGATTCCTGTATCCAGCCAGGGCATATCTGTTGACGACTATTTCCATATTCGATTCCTGTATCTAGCCAGGGCACATCTGAAGAGTTTGAAGATTCGATTCCTGTATCCAGCCAGGGCATATCTGTTGACGACTATTTCCAGATTCGATTCCTGTATCCAGCCAGGGCACATCTGAAGAGTTTGAAGATTCGATTCCTGTATCCAGCCAGGGCATATCTGTTGACGACTATTTTTAGATTCGATTCCTGTATCCAGCCAGGGCATATCTGTTGACGACTATTTCCAGATTCGATTCCTGTATCCAGCCAGGGCACATCTGAAGAGTTTGAAGATTCGATTTCTGTATCCAGCCAGGGCATATCTGTAGACGACAATTCCAGATTCGATTCCTGTATCCAGCCAGGGCATATCTGTAGACGACAATTCCAGATTCGACACCTGTATCTAGCCAGGGCATGTCTGCATGAAGAGATTGAAGATCAACACCTGTAACAAGCCAGGAAAACATCTGTCTTTCTCAAAGTGTGCAAGTTCTCGCTAAGGAATCTCTTATGCGACCAACACTTCCAAATGGCATTTATAAGCCCATTCCCGACAAGTTTCTGTCACGCCTTCAGATGGCATCTATAAGCCCATCTCCCTATCCACCATCTCTCCAAATGGCATCTATAAGCCCATTCCCGACATCACATTTGCTGATACTCCAACATGCGAGTGCAAATTTCCGAGCACTCTAGTGTCCAATCTCCTTTTACCCTCGAGTCACGAAAGGCAAACTTGCCAATCTAACTCTTCAGGTTCAAGAAGATTGAACAGGGGCAACTGTTGTACCCCAAAATTTTCCCTCCCATTCTCTCAACATTTTCTCATCACAAGGCCCTTGGAGCTCAAGATCCAGTTAGGGTTTCCTCTGCAAGACTTCTCCTGGCACTGTTGACCCAAATTAGGGTTTGTGTTTGCACAAATATATTTTGACCTAAAATGCCTAAGATGACTTTCATGCTTCATGTGTGACTCCCAAGTTTATCCATACCAAGTTTCAAGCCTTGATTCCAATCTTTGCCCAGTCAATTGGACAGTTGACCTAGAAATCAACTGTATTAGGGAAAAAGTCAACTGTGGCCAATTGACAGTCAAACCTCATGGAAATTGACCCACATCAACATTATGAACTCATATGGACCATTTGATCAAGTTTGGATCACAATTCCACAAGAAATTTGATCAGATCACCAAAAAGGCAAAATGGTCATTTTTAGGGTTTTGACTACACAAAGGCAATTTTTGACTGTTTGACCTAGACAATGGCAAACCAAGCTCACATATGGACTCAAGGACCCCATGGAATAGTCTTGACATACTCAACAAGTTCAAAAGATCCCAAATGCACAAGATTGACAATTGAATTTCCAAGTCAATTGATCAATTTTGACTGTATACTGAAAAGTCAAACTTTGACTTTTTGGTCAAAATCAAGCGTCAAGATTCATTTTTCATCAAAACATGCTAAATCATGAAACTTGTTCATCAAGAAATCCAAAATCACAAATTAGGGTTTGAAATGAAGATTTTTCATAACTTAGAATTTTTCTAAGTTATGAAAAACCCTAATTTTTTCCTAACTTTGTCCCACTTTCTCATCAAGATGCATTTGGATTCAAGGAAAAGTCAAAACATGAAAGTTGTAGTCCATTGCAAAATCTACAAATTTGATTCACAAAGTTTCCTCAAAAGAAGCTTGTAGCTGAAGTTACAATTTTTGGAACAAGGGTACCAAACCATTCTTAACTTAGAGAAATTTGACCTATTTTAGGCAAGGTTTTTGCCTAACTTCAAGACCACTTTTCACATACTTACACTTGGAATTTCAATTTGCATTACAAAGATGGATTGTAGTACATATTCCAAGCTTTCCAAAATGTCAAGGAACTCATCAAACAACATCATGGTTAGGGAGAATCGAATTTGGCAAGTTGGGAAAAAGCCACTTTGCTTATGGCCAATTTTCATGTTCATACACTTAGGCAATTTTGTACTCAGCTTGCATTCCTTGATTACAGGTCCTATATCCCATTTGCACTCAATAATTTAATGCAAATCCCTTGTGTTCAAGCCTTTCATTATGTGTTTAAGCATTACATGGAAGTTTAACCCTTAAATAGAAAAAGCAAATTATCCATTTTAGAAAAGATGAACTTTATGTCAAAGTTGCAAATCAAGAAGTACAAGGCCATATCTTTGGGCACAAGTTCAGAAGCTAAACACACTGATCAAGAGGAAAGGTTGCAACATAGATTGGGGGCCTGCATCAGTCTAGAACACAACTTGAACTTTTGTTGCTTAAAGTTGAAGAAAACTTGCATAACATCTACCAACTATCATCTCAGCCAAGAGAACCTTAAGCAAAGTTATTGTACACTTTCTAAACATCAAACCTAAGCTGAAACACAAGCCAACCAAGTTCCAAACAGTCTCAAACATAAAACCACCATAAAACTGCAAAAACAGGGCATAAGCTGCAGTTGGACTTCCATAGCTCATTTCCATCGTGCATCTTGGCCAAAACCACTTCAAACACTTTCCCTACCATCCATACAAACTGTCCAAAGAATTAGAAGCAGACTGTAACACTCCTAATCAACATCACCATTTTCATTTTTCTGTTTTGCAGTTGAAGTGCCATAACACGATTCACTTAGTTTCAAAGCAAACTAAAGCTTGGAATAGCATCCCTGGACATCAAGGAAGCTATACCAATTATCACCTTGCATTGAAAACACCTCCATCACCAGATACGATTCCAACTGAACAGGTAAGTTCATGAACTCTTATCTTTCTATCCAGGCATTGTTAGGTTTAGATTTGTGAAGAAATTATGTCACATTCATGGCCCTGAACATGCCCATATAATTAGTTTTCATTTATGTTCTGTGTGCTATGAGAATTTGAGGTCTGAACATAGAACAAAAACTAGGTCAGGAATTGGGGGAGAAGAAATTCTCTCTCATTTCTGAGAGTTAGATTGATTTCTTTATATGTCTAGAATCGTGGCTTCAAGCTCTACAGGTTTCATGTTGCAAGATTTGGCAAATGATCAAGGAATCTGGAGATAGAAAACGCGTGTTATTGTTGTTCATACAGGTTCTGAGGTTGAAGACAAAGTCTTCTTGGGCTGGGCCTGAGTTGACTTCTGATTTGCACCCTATGTTTACTTTTGAACTCCCTTGGCCCATTGTGCTTATTTGAAACATTTTCTTGACTTTTCTTTTTATTTCTGACTTATTTATTTTTTCTCATAATATTAAAAATATAAAAAATATTTTTCACACCATTTTTGTATTTATTAGGCATTTATTTGTTTAAATTGATGTTTGTACATAAATAATACATAATATCTTTTATTTAAAAATACTAAAATTAATACCAATACATTTTATCTTCTGATTTTCATTTTATTTTATCTTTTGAAAATATTTTATGAAAATATACTTTTTTTTTGTAAATATTAAATGTTTTATTTTTGTACATATTTAATATATTTATCATATAATATAAATATTTACATATTTATTAGGATATTTAGGATAAAAATACCAAATATATATATATTTTTATTTTTATTTAACATTAAAAATACCTTTTTGACAAATATACTTCTCTTTTATTTATTTTTTGTATATAATTAGTAAATATTGTATGTAATACATAATAAATAATTAATACCTTTTATTTAGTAAAATTAGGGTTTTTTGCCCTAAACATGAAAATATTCAAAAATTAACTTTCTTTTAATTATTTTTATTTTATTTGTGAATAAAATATACACTTACACAAAAATACTTTCACATACATATTGCTTTATTCTTACATATCTTTACATTTATATTTGCGCAATTCAATTTGGTTGTAAATATTGGGTATTACCCTCCTATAAAGTCTCATCCCCATTTGAACATTTGTACCCCCATTCCCATGATCATTGTGTAATAACTTAGGACTTTTAAAATTTCGCACTTTAAATACTTTCTAAATATGCCATGTTAGAATTAGGGTTTTGTATGCGAATCAAAAACAACAAAAATAGTTTGACCTAAATTCAAGATAAACAAGCATGAAAATGGACAACACTAATCACACTTGCACCCCTAGGGTATTCCACTTGTTGCCTTCAATAATGGGCCATATTGCATGTTAGGTCTCTTTGGGCGAAACAAACACAATTCAAATGATCATAGTCCCTCGATGACGCTTTCGAAAGTTGCCTAAAAATGATCAAGTCCCTTAAAGGAAAATTGCCCAAGGATACTTGGCACCATTGCAATTATGGTCTAAACGATGACCCGCACCCGTCCCTTTCACATCCTAACACAAGATTGTCCACCAAATGCAATGGTGGAACAAAATTGTTAAAAGGGTTAAAACATAGCAAAGATCTTTGAGAAATTTAGGGATGATGGCTCTTGATTACTTGCCAATTTGCAAAACAAAACACTTGCCTTTTTTTTAAACCACACATCACTACATTTTCAAAACAATTTTCAAAAACATTGAAAACCTTTTCAAAAGACATACACCTTTGTATACATCTCAACATGGATCATTACAAAGGTTGCCACCACATTGGCCTCTTTTCAAAACATTTTCAAAATCCACACACAAAGCACCATTTCAAACAATTGAAAATTAAGGCAAGTTGATCTAAGCAAGTAACTAAGAGCCCATGGATAACCATGGATAGAAAGGGTACTAATACCTTCCCTTTCTATAATCTACTCCCCGAACCCAAGAAAACATCTCAAAGGTTTTTGCTGTGCTTTTTAACCTTTCCTTAGGATAAAATAAAAAGTCGGTGGCGACTCTTGCTCAACCGAAACATTTGCGAAAACAAACGCAAAACCCAAGTCAGTTCTCCCACCGTATCACAGAACTGGCGACTCTGCTGGGGATAATACTTAAAAGTGGAGTAACCTTAGGTCTTAGATCACCTTTGTTTTCAATTGTTTGCTTTGTTTGCTTTTATATTTGTGGGCTTTGCATCGGAGTTTCATAGATCCTAACCCGGATCTGGGGAATACCCTTTTTAGGTAGCATAATCTGTGAGGGACCTGTCTGGCGTAGACCGACATGGGTGAAGCAGTGGCTACATTGGTGTGGCACCTTGGTCTGTACCGATATCCCTTGTGTTGCAACGAGGAGAATATGGGTCTTCTAAGGAGTCATTAAACACCAACCGACCTTAGAACCCTAAATTGACCAAACTTGGCCATAGAACAGTAGCAGTATACTACACTCATTGAGGCTAAACTCTCGCGATGGTTCTCGCCGCAAGAAAAGATTGCGATGCTGGAGTTATGACCGATTGAGGGTAGTCAATGATTTGAGATCCTCTAGAACCCGGTTACTTTTGATAGGACAGGTTTTAACCAACGAAACTAAAAGAGGGTAATACCTAAACCTCATGCTGGCCTAAAACCTAAGGGTTGTCTTGTGTGACTTGTGTGCCTTATCATGCTTGCCTTTGTGAATATTTGTGGTGTGCTTCATCATAGCATCATACCATCATGCCATTGCATGCATCCTGTATAAGGACTGACCCATTTCAAAGACAAAAAAGTTTCATCTTTGCTCTGTTTTGTAGGACATCATGATGCCCGTGCGTAGGAATACTATCCGGCTCAACTTTGTTCAACCACCAACTTTGCTCAAGGATTTGGTTGATAGGATTCCAAACACTACTTCCTTCATCAAGAGGCATGGTTCTCTCCTCGGCTTGATCACTTCAAAGTGGGACCAACAACTGATAAGTGTCCTGACCCAGTTTTATGATCCCCTGTATCATTGCTTTACCTTTCAAGACTTCCAGTTGGTCCTTACCCTAGAAGAATTCTCTGATTTTCTTGGTATCCCTGTGTTGGAACAAACTCCATTCACTGGTTGGGAAAAGACTCCTAGGCCTGAAGAGGTTGCTGCAGTCCTCCCCTTGACCAAAGAAGAGGTATTGGCTAACTGGGAAACTAGAAGTGGAGTTAAGGGCTTTTTGGTCAAATTTCTGGTTGGCAAAGCTAATGGTTTCTGGAACGACTTAGACTTCAAGGCGTACGAAGACATTCTGGCTCTTTTAATCTATGGTCTGGTATTGTTTCCCAATCCTGACACCTTTATCAGTATCTATGCCATAAGGATCTTCATGTCTCGGAATCCTGTACCCACTCTTTTGGGTGATATCCTGCAACAACTCTATGCTCGTACTGCCCGAAGACGGGGAACTCCATGGTGTTGTGCTCCTTTGCTAGTGAGGTGGTTTATTTTGCACCTTCCTAAGATCGTGCTGAAGAATGAAGAAGGAAAGGGTTGGGCTCATAGGTTAATGTCTCTCACTGATAATGACATCACTTGGACTCTCAGAGGTTTGGATGAAGTAGCTGTTATTGATCATTGCGGAGAATACCCTAACGTTCCATTGATCGGCGCCCAGGGAGGAATCTCTTATAATCCATGTTTAGCTCTCTGTCAGTTTGGAAGAGCCAGAAGAGTAGGACCTCATAAGATGTTGGTTCCTCACTTCCATTTTGAATTTCAGGTAGACAGTGATAAACTACGCCATGGATTCATTAAGGCTTGGGACAGAATTCACAAAGCTGACCCGCATGAGTTGGGACCAAAGACTTCTCTACCAATGGAACCCTATTGCAGATGGGTCTGCATCCGTGCTCAGAAGTTAGGTATGCCGTACGAAGCTGTCAGACCTATCATTCTTGAATCTCCTGATGAAGACGGGGTTCCTCCAACTGTTCTCCCTCCTCAGATACCCACTGATTTTGACACACTGAAGAGATCTTGGGCGCAGCTAAAGCAAGAACGAGATTTTTATCGGGAAAAGTTCAACGAACAGGAACAGAAGATCCAGAAACTGACTAAGCAATTGGAGGAAGAGCGGATCTTGAATGACTATATCCATACTGAGAAGAGGAGGCCATGGGAGCACTGATGGGCTTTGAATGTTTCCTTTTTACAGCTTTTATTTTCAGTATTTTTCATTCCTGTAATGCCTAAGGGCAAGTTGTTGAACAATTTAAAGTTTGAATCTAATGAAGTGTGTTTCCCTTTTGTCTACAAAGATTGAATCTTGTTTGTCTTTGAAAACATAAAACATAGGCATCCCATTGCATCATATGCATAACATGTACCTTTTTCCCACAGGTTGCTTAATCTTCTTTGCTGTTTATTTGAACAGTCACATGAATCCTGAATCATCCAGTGAACAAGCTATCAAGGCCCTCCAGGCCCAGAACACCCAGTTTCAAGAGATGGTCATGAGCTTGGCCCAAGGTCAACAAGAGTTGAAGGCTCTGCTCCTAAAGAAGAAGAAGAAGAAGAGGACTGCGTTATTCAACACCAGACGCAGGTTTGGGAATACACTCCATAACGAGGCTGATCCAACTACTTCCTCTGCAGAGAAAGACAGTCCCCAAGGGGAAGGGGCTCCTAGTCCTGCAGTCTCTGACAACGAGACGGATTACAATGACGAACAATACCCTCCTGCTACTGATAGATACAAGCAATTAGAGGACCGCTTGAGTGCCATGGAGATTCAAAATGTGTCGGGGCTGGACTTCGGAGATTTAGGCTTATCTTCTGAGGTGGTAATCCCACACAATTTCAAGGCGCCTGCCTTTGCAAAATATGACGGGGCTTCCTGTCCAAAGCTGCATCTCAGATCGTACGTAAGGAAGATCCAACCTTACAAGGCAGACAAGAACCTTTGGATCCACTTCTTCCAAGATAGCCTTTCGGGGTCACAACTTGAGTGGTTCTATCAGCTAGATGGAACCAGTATCCGACATTGGGAAGATTTGGATACCGCATTTTATAGACAATATCAATACAATTCTGACCTCGCTCCTACGCGTACCCAACTTCAGGGTATGTCGCTGGAAATGGGCGAAGGACTCAAAGAATATGCGCAAAAATGGAGAGATTTGGCTGGCAGGGTGCAGCCTCCTTTGACTGACCGTGAACTGGTTGACATGTTTCTAGGGACCTTGTCTGGTCCATTCTTCAATCATCTGGTTGGTAATTCCTCCGCTGGGTTTACGGATTTGATCCTGACGGGTGAAAGGATAGAAGCTGGCATCAGGTCAGGAAAGATACAGAAAGGCGCCTCCGCAAGTATTGAGAAGAAACCTTTCAAGAAGGAAGCTAGTTCCGTCTATGGTCCTAGAAGAGCAGTTTACTCAAATTGTTCAAATTATTTTGTTTTCCCTCCAAAAGCTTCAGCCAACTTTGCCTATAAATAAGAGGCCCCAACACATGTTTAAGGAGGATTTTTGGACCAGAGGAACGAATCTCCCAAATTTTCTCAAACACAACAAATCTCTCAAGTCCCTTCAACACTTTTGAGAACAAACCCAGAATCACATACTTACTTCCTTCGATTTTGAAGAACAAGTACTCTTCAGTATCCTTTGAATCCAGTTCGGAAAGAAACATAAGACTTGTTTCTCTCCTTCCTTCGAATCCAGCATTCCAAGCACAACTGTTGGCCCTCTCTTTCAAATCCAGAACCTCGGGCCTCCACTCAAGGTCCCACACCCATTCAAAGCCTCCATCAAGGTAAGTCACTCTTACCCTTGAACCTTTCATTTTATGCCATAACATGTAAATAATCTTTTTGTTCGTTTCAAGTATGTATATACCATTGTTCCTTTTGTTTCCACCCTGTTAACATGTTTTTAAAAGTTAACCCTTTCGTTTTGCTTTCTGTTTACCTGAACTAGCTTTAATTATTAAACTGTTTGAAAGATAAACACTAGCATGGCCTCAGGCCATGTTGCCATTTAATGCTTTAAATGAAAGAAACAGGAAACAGGAAATAGGAAACGAAGCTTCTGGCTTCTATCCTCTTTCTCCAGGTCGAACGAAAGAGACAACCAGGAGGAAAACCATACACTGACTTCCAGGCTCAGTCGAAAGGCATTCCTTCACTGCTTTCAACCTCCAGTCGAAGAAGACAACAAGGCAGAACCAGAAGGCTTCGCCATACACTGACTTCCAAGCCAGTCGAAGGACAGAACCTCACTGGTGCTGGCCCCAATCGAAGGAGGCCAACAGAATGCAAATCAAAGGCTGCTCCTGCCCAAATCGAAGGAGGTCAGTAGAATGCAAATCGAAGGGTGCTCCTACCTGAATCGAAGGATCTCTTTTTTACTTCTTTTTTATCTTATTTTTTCCTTTACATTTCTATGCACTTCAATATGGTTGTAATAGTGTAGGATTTATTTTTTGCACTTTTTATTACTTTTGTACAAATGCTAGTAATTAGGTGTGTATGGCAAGATAAAACCAACAAGTAGACAACCTAAAAATCAAAGACAAATGCATGCAATAAAACACACTTTGCACACATGCACCCTTAGGGTAATCTCACTTGTTGCCTCGGAAAATAGTCACGTCCCTCGAGCATGGGAGTTTTAACAAAGACCCTCGATAAAAGATCGTTAGTCCCTCGATGACCCTCGATGTTGCCTTCGGTAAACGATCTAGTCCCTAAAATGACATTGCTAAAACATCCCATATGTTGCCTTCTATGACTATACAAACGTCCCAATGCCCGTCCCTTCGCATCTAACGATGGGGCTTCTTACCAAATCAATGGTAAGATAGCCATATCTAAAGGAGAAGGAAAAGCACATTTAAGACCTTTTGAGTAGTTAGATTCGCTCCTAGTTACTCGCTTGCTCACAACAAAAAAACATTTTTATACAAACACACTTTTGAACTATTTTTCGAAACAAACACTTTGTTGGCGTTCTTATAGAAACAAGAACCATTACGAAGTTCCATTTTCAAAAATACTTTCAAAACGCACACCACAAGCACATTCAAACAAAAGCAAGTGATCTAAGCAAGTAACTAAGAGCCCATGGATAACCATGGATGAAAAGGGTGCTAGCACCTTCCCTTTTCATAATCTACCCCCCAAACTCAAAAACATCTCTAAAGGTCTTTCCTGTGCTTTTTCACCTTTCCTTTTGGATAAAACAAAAGTCGGTGGCGACTCTTGCTAAACCGAAACATTTGCAAACATAAACGCAAAAACCAAGTCAGTTCTCCCACCGTATCACAGAACTGGCGACTCTGATGGGGAATTACTCTGAAAGTGGGGTTACCTTAGGGTTTTAGATCACCTTTACATGCTTGCTTTGATTGCTTTGATTGCTTTACTTTTTGGGTTCCTTGTTTGGGTTTGTTGTAAATCCTACACCTGGATTTGGGGGCACCTTTTTAGGTAAATAGCAATAAACTGTGAGGGAACTGTGCGGGGTATACCGACATGGTTGAAGCAGTAGCTATGTTAGTGTGACATATTTGTGGGTACCAGTAGCCCTTGAGTAGTCAAGGAGAATACATGGCCGCTGAGTGATGTCATGAAGCACTAACGAACTCTTAGAACCTTACTTGACCATCTTGGCCTCTTTTAGGGGTAGTGAGATGACCGACTTTGGTGCAGTCCAAAGTTGGTAGATACTCGATACTACACTCATTGAGGATTGTTTTCTTGGAATATTTTGGTCGCCAGTTAAGTGGCTAAACCAAAACAATGAACATAGAAAATAATCCAGTGATATTGAGCTCCTTAGAACCCAGTTTCTATTTTAGGACAGGTTGAGCCAACTAACTTCAAGAGGGTACTTACCTACAAACCCCATGCAAGCCTAAACCTAAGGACTTGTCTGCTTTGTGTGAATATGACTGTCTGTATATACACTTGCTTACTTTTGCATACATGTACATAACATCATAACATCATACCATAGCATTTTCAATAACCATTTCAAGGATCTCGAGGGTCTTTTGATACAGGGGTACGTTGAACCAGACGTCTACCAAAGAGCAAGAGGGTTCCCCTCTAAATAAACACCGTCAAAGATCAAGTGCAACAACTTGAATCGGGGGCTATGACCCACTTGGCATGGTGAGCTTGATTCTCGTGGAAAGACATCCACCGGTACAAAGGTCTCCAATCAAAGTTGTTGATCGAAGTTCAACTTCTAACATTCTTTTGTGTTTACCCCGCGAGGTCCTTGAAAACATGCATCCACATATCATGCATCATATCATGACAAGTTTCTCCCTTACAGGTCTCCTTATCTTCCTTTTGTTTATTTAAGTAAGATGGATATGGAACAAACGGTGAAAGATCTCCAAGCTCAAAACACTCAATTCTAACAAATGCTTCTGGCTATGGGTAAAGGGCAAGAGGATCTGAAAGCTCTCCTTCTCAAAGACAAGAAGAAGAAGTCCAAGAAGGTAGCAGACATCCTGAACTTGAGAAGAAGACCTAAAACCCTAGATCTTTCAACTCCATCCAACATAGGGGATAGTCTTGAAGAAGACCACAATTTGGAGATTGATGAAGTTGAAGCTGACTACTCCGAAGAACAATATCCTCCCGCTGATGACAAGTACAAACAATTGGAGGATCGCCTCAGTGCTATGGAGATTCAACATATACCTGGCTTGGATTTAGGAGACATGGGTTTGGTTTCTGGAGTGGTCATCCCACCAAAATTCAAAATCCCTACTTTTTCCCTGTAGGATGGAGTCTCTAGCCCTAAGATGCACTTAAAGTCTTATGTCCGCAAGATTCAACCATACACAACTGATCCGAAGCTTTGGATCCATTTCTTCCAAGAAAGCCTAGTAGGGACTCAACTCGAATGGTTCTATCAATTGGAGAGTTCTCGCATCCACACCTGGGAGGATTTAGCTGCTGCTTTCTATAAGCAGTATCAGTATAATGCTGATCTTGCACCAACTCGTGTGCAATTGTAGAACATGACCATGGGTTCCAACGAGAGCTTCAAAGGATACGCCCAAAAGTGGAGAGATCTGGATGGTAGGGTGCAACCCCCTTTAACTGATAGGGAGTTGATTGACATCTTCATAGGAACATTGACAGGGCCTTTCTTCAAACACTTGATCGGAAGCTCTTCAGCCGGGTTCATCGAGCTAATACTGACCGACGAAAGGGTCGAAGCTGGCATCAAAAGTGGGAAGATTCAAGAAGCTACACCTTCTGATGCTCAGAAAAAGCCCTACAATGGAAAGAAAGAGTCCAATGATGTGTACAGCCGAAAGAGTCGTCATGATCAACAGGTAGGGGCAATCCTGATCTCTAATCCTACATTTGTTCAACAAAAACAGGGCAATAGGCGTAGGATAAGATATAAAGAAAGGAAGTACACTAACATCAACATGCCTTTGTCTCAAGCATTACAACAATTGCTGAAGGTGAAACTGATCACACTAAAGGATCCTCCTCAAAATCCTGATACCTCCCCTTCTAGGTACAATCCGAGCGTAAGATGTACCTATCATTCCGACAGTCCCGTACATGACACCGACGGATGTTGGACTTTGAAGAACAAGATTCAAGACTTGATTGATGCCAAGGAGATCGTGTTTGACCCTCCAGAGACTCCAAACGTGATCACTGCTCCTATGCCAAATCATTGAGAATGTCTTTGTTTCATTTGAATTTTCAAGTTGTAATTTCTTTTGTTATTCAAACAATTATCTATTAATGTCAAACTCTATTTCATTAATGCATTGCATATGTTTGTCTTGAATTCATCCTTTCATTTTCATTACATTTAAACTATGATTTTTACCTTCTTTATGACATTCAACTTTTGCTAAAAGTTACAAGCCTTTAGAGGGAGGATGACGAAAACAATGCCATAATCTCATACAATATGCTTTTGAACAGACCTTGCTGATGATGTACAGACATTTCTTTCAAATCCTAAACACCTGACTTATAAGGAAGATAACCCCTAGTCAACCCCTTCGAGCCAAAGAAGTAGAATTTTTCTATTTTAACACAAATTGAAACCTTTAATCAAAACCTGGGGCAGGGTAGTCTCTCAGTTAATTCAAAAAAAAAGGATGCGCTTTAAGTCGTAAACTCTCAGTTCGTAATACAACGAATGACATCAAAAACATTCCTTTGGAACCAAAAGACAGTGATGGTTCTTTATCTCATAGGCAGTCATTATCTCTCTAAAAAAAAAGCCCACTGAGCCAAAATCTATAAAGGAGGCTTAAGAAAGCCGGGGCATCCCGCTGACTGTAATCTCGAAAACAGGAACAGTCAAGCAAAAGTTAGGGATAACGAATCAAAAGAAAGAGGTCATTACCAATCCTCAACAACATGAAAAATGTTGCAAAAATGATGACTGCCTTCCCAATAAATTCAACTAGTGTGAACCATCACCAAAATATCGTTCCAAACTCGAACAGAGTTCGACGCACAATTAACTGAGCTTAGGATTGAAGAACATCACAAAGAATGGGTGGGTACAAATACACTTTGAGCCTTTATCCTTTGTTTCTTAAACCGTGAACCAAGCCACGTTACAACCCTTCAAAAGTCCTAATTGAAGCATAGGTTAGTTCGAAATCATACTGTTACAAAAGGTATCCTGACTCCTGTAAGGCTTTGCCCTAAATCTTGTGTTGAATTTGTCTTATAAAAAGTTTTCTGCTAAAAAATGCATTTTTCAAAATTTCAAGGCAAGCATAAACTTTGCATTATTTGAATATCGTTGTTTGCATATGGCTATTTGTTTGACAGCGGAGAAATTCACATAACGAATATCCGATGAACGAAAGCCCTCTCAGTGAACAAAATCACTTCAAAAAGGATGACACTTCCATTGACAAATCTCCTATAAACAAGGGGGCATGACATGTCACTATCCAGCACACTTGGGGCAGTCCAGTCAAGATTCCAGGAAATCTCTCAAAGAAGTGCAGAGTAACCAGGGGCAGGTCTCCATCTCCGTCACTTGGGACATTGAGCGTCAATCCCAACAAAGGGTTGCGTACAATCAAACTTTTTGGCAATACCACAAACATTCTCTACTAGGGGCAATGACAAGTCTCCCCAAAGTCCTTCTCATAGGATGATTCCCAAGCAAGAGTATAATCTCTGACCCCTTTCCCCCAGCTGAATCAACCTCAAGAATCCTCGAGGATTTCCCCCAACGAAGATGTCACCTCTCTAGCGGACTGACGACAGGGTTTATTTCCCCAACAACACCAGGATTCCCCAACTTGAGTTTGCCTCTGCGACTACTACAAATAAAAGGACCACAACTCCTCTTCCCCAGTAGACTACTCTACAATCCCCAGCAAGTTACTGCAAAACCTGGACCCGACCAGATATCAGTTCAACTTCGACTCCTCAGTAGAGCAACAGACGACTAAGACTCCTAAACTCCTTTTCCAAGCAGAAATAAACATACTCCCCACAGAGTTTTCAACTTCCCCCAGCGGAGTTCTCCTCAAACAACAAAACAGGAATCCATTGGAAATATTCTAAGCAAAGTTTGAAGACACACATACTCTTCAACAGCAATCCGGGATTTAATAACTCCCCAACACATGTCAAGGATTTATTTTCCCAAACAAAAATACATTCATTAACATTTCATATTTCATACATCCTATTTACATACATGATAAGTGCATACAACACAATCTCATTTACTTTTGAGAACATCATGACATTATGCATTTCATGCATCATAACATTGCATACAACTAACTCTTTACCTTTTCAGGAAAGATAGATCGATAGATAAAAGTCATTACCTTTTGGAGTAGCAGTCGTCAAAGATTCCTTCATCATCCTACTGAGGTTGTAGTCATCCAAGATTCCTTCATCATCCTGCTGAGGTTGTAGTCATCCAAGATTCCTTCATCATCCTGCTGAGGTTATAGTCATCCAAGATTCCTTCATCATCCTGTTGAGTTTGTAGTCATCCAAGATTCCTTCATCATCCTGCTGAGGTTGTAATCGTCCAAGATTCCTTCATCATCCTGTTGAGATAGTAATCCTCCAAGATTCCTTCATCATCTATTTGGAGTAGCAATCATTTATGGATGGCATCTTTAAGCCCATCTCCAACAACTATCCATCATCTCTCCAAATGGCATCTGTAAGCCCATTCCCGACATCACAATGCTGATACTACACCATGCGAGTGCAAATTTTTGGGCACTTTAGTGTTCAATTATCTTCCACCTTCGGATCACGAAAGGCTCGAAAGCCAATCTATATCCTCAGGTTTAAGAAAATTGAACAGGGGAAATTGTTGTACCCCAAAATTAGCCCTCTCATTCTTCAAGGCCTTTCTCACGAGGATTCTCAAGGTTCAAGCTTGCACAAGTACTTTGGAATTTTCCAGTACCAAAATTAAAAGGAAACTGTCAAAAAGGGAGAAAACAGATAAAAATATTATTTTGACGAAAATTGGAGAAATACAAGTGTTCTTCGTTTCAGCTCTTTCGATTGGCCTTTAGGCCTCTTTCAATCAGCATCCTTCGATTGACTCTTGGCCTCCTTCGATTGCTCAAAATGGATGCTAGCGTGCCTCTTTCGCATGGGCGTGTGACTTCTTGTTGCAGGTTTCGTTTGTGACTTTTGCTGCCTACATTGCTTGCCTTGAAAACCATGTTTGCTGGCCACAAGTGCCCCCTGCAAGGCAAAAACCCTCTTGATGATGTCCTTCGATCCAGGAGGAAAAAGCCTCTCTTTTGCCCTCTTTCAATCATACATCCTGCCCTTGCACGCCTTTTTCGTTTGGGGGAGTGACTTCTCCAACGTTGCAAGCTTCGATTGAGCCTTCCATCCCTGGCACACATCCTTCGCTTGGGGGTGTGAATCCTTGGGCACAAGTGTTTTGTCATTCTTTCGTTTAGCCATATGGCCCCTTTGTAGGTAAATTTGAGTGGGAAGGATTTCCTGTTAGAAATGGCTTGTTCCAAGCATACAAACTCTTCACTATGTCATTGCCTCAGGCGAAGAAAGCATCTTGGTGGTGCATTCGAAGAGTTTTGTCAGGCATGTTTGGATGTCCCCATTCGAAGGACATATATTACTGATCCATCCCAAGAGCATTAATTTGGCCCATTCGAAGGATTGTCTAGGGAAGTCATTCGAACGTCACTTCGATTGAAAAAAGGAGATGGTTACTGAAAGTCTGGTCGAAAGGTGAGTCTAGGGAGTCAAGACAAAAGGACGAGAGGCCAAAGGCATTTGTCGACCAAGTCACATGCGCTGCCAGGCTCGGCCTGATTCACTGGCCATAAAAATCCAAAACTGCTGCACAACAATCCTGCACTGCCGCCCAATTCCTTGCACCAAAATGTCAATAAAGCACTGTCCCTCAAAGGCTACAAAGAGCAGTTTACTCAAATTGTTCAAATTATTTTGTTTTCCCTCCAAAAGCTTCAGCCAACTTTGCCTATAAATAAGAGGCCCCAACACATGTTTAAGGAGGATTTTTGGACCAGAGGAACGAATCTCCCAAATTTTCTCAAACACAACAAATCTCTCAAGTCCCTTCAACACTTTTGAGAACAAACCCAGAATCACATACTTACTTCCTTCATTTTGAAGAACAAGTACTCTTCAGTATCCTTTGAATCCAGTTTGGAAAGAAACATAAGACTTGTTTCTTTCCTTCCTTCGAATCCAGCATTCTAAGCACAGCTGTTGGCCCTCTCTTTCAAATCCAGAACCTCGGGCCTCCACTCAAGGTCCCACACCCATTCAAAGCCTCCATCAAGGTAAGTCACTCTTACCCTTGAACCTTTCATTTTATGCCATAACATGTAAATAATCTTTTTGTTCGTTTCAAGCATGTATATACCATTGTTCCTTTCGTTTCCACCCTGTTAACATGTTTTTAAAAGTTAACCCATTCGTTTTGCTTTCTGTTTACCTAAACTAGCTTTAATTATTAAACTGTTTGAAAGATAAACACTAACATGGCCTCAGGCCATGTTGCCATTTAATGCTTTAAATGAAAGAAACGGGAAACAGGAAATAGGAAACGAAGCTTCTGGCTTCTATCCCCTTTCTCCAGGTCGAACGAAAGAGACAACCAGGAGGAAAACCATACACTGACTTCCAGGCTCAGTCGAAAGGCATTCCTTCACTGCTTTCAACCTCCGGTCGAAGAAGACAACAAGGCAGAACCAGAAGGCTTCGCCATACACTGACTTCCAATCTAGTCGAAGGACAGAACCTCACTGGTGCTGGCCCTAATCGAAGGAGGCCAACAGAATGCAAATCGAAGGCTGCTCCTGCCCAAATCAAAGGAGGCCAGCAGAATGCAAATCGAAGGGTGCTCCTACCTGAATCGAAGGATCTCTTTTTTACTTCTTTTTTATCTTATTTTTTCCTTTACATTTCTATGCACTTCAATATGGTTGTAATAGTGTAGGATTTATTTTTTGCACTTTTTATTACTTTTGTACAAATGCTAGTAATTAGGTGTGTATGGCAAGATAAAACTAACAAGTAGACAACCTAAAAATCAAAGACAAATGCATGCAATAAAACACACTTTGCACACATGCACCCTTAGGGTAATCTCACTTGTTGCCTCGGAAAATAGTCACGTCCCTCGAGCATGGGAGTTTTAACAAAGACCCTCGATAAAAGATCGTTAGTCCCTCGATGACCCTCGATGTTGCCTTCGGTAAACGATCTAGTCCCTAAAATGACATTGCTAAAACATCCCATATGTTGCCTTCTATGACTATACAAACGTCCCAATGCCCGTCCCTTCGCATCTAACGATGGGGCTTCTTACCAAATCAATGGTAAGATAGCCATATCTAAAGGAGAAGGAAAAGCACATTTAAGACCTTTCGAGTAGTTAGATTCGCTCCTAGTTACTCGCTTGCTCACAACAAAAAACATTTTTATACAAACACACTTTTGAACTATTTTTCGAAACAAACACTTTGTTGGCGTTCTTATAGAAACAAGAACCATTACGAAGTTCCATTTTCAAAAATACTTTCAAAACGCACACCACAAGCACATTCAAACAAAAGCAAGTGATCTAAGCAAGTAACTAAGAGCCCATGGATAACCATGTATGAAAAGGGTGCTAGCACCTTCCCTTTTCATAATCTACCCCCCGAACTCAAAAACATCTCTAAAGGTCTTTCCTGTGCTTTTTCACCTTTCCTTTTGGATAAAAGAAAAGTCGATGGCGACTCTTGCTAAACTGAAACATTTGCGAACACAAACGCAAAAACCAAGTAAGTTCTCCCATTGTATCACACAGAGCTTCTGATTAATCAAATCATCTTCGGACGAAGCAACAAATGGTCAAGATATTCTGAGATACGAAGGCTATAGCAGAATGGGAACCCCATGGGATTATCACACATAGCTATCTTTATTTGTATAAAATTTTCCTATTTTTTTGACACTATCCTCTTACTAGGATGTCTGTCTCCTTTGTACAAAATACTTATTCAAAGTAAATACAAAGATATCTCTTTCAAGTACAGAAAACTATTTGTCCTTTTTCTTTACACTTGTGTTTTGTTTGCAAAAACGTCCAATGATTCATTGATGAACATATGCATTTGAACATAATTATTGTTTACAAATAAACAAAATGAAAAAGACAATTACTGACAGGTTGAAAGAATAGGAAAACGTATTTAGGCTATTCCATGAGCAATCCCCGGCAGAAACCATCTAGTTCCTCCAAATTCCCCAGCAAATTGTTTTGAAACTTGAAATCCAACCGGATGACAGTTAACTTCTGATACTCCCCAATGGAACAAAGACTCCCATTTATCCCCAGTAGAAGTCATCAAAATTCTCTGGATTCCCCAAACAGATTCCCCAAGCAGCATACGACATTTCTCTAACAACGGAATTTATGTCATTACTCCAGCTTCAAGACATGAAGAATTTACATATTCTCAGCAGCAGTCAGGGATTTATTTTCCTCAGTCAAACAACAATACAACAAATCAGTTTACATGCGCATACATTATATTCACATATCATGAACATTGATAAAACACATATATTGCATCATACATTTCATGCAACATAATTTTATGCTTCAGCTAACATTTTACCCTTTTCAAGATAAGATTAACAAGCTACAATTAACAATATGCTATCATGATACAATACAGATACACTCCAGACATGGATGCCATTCTGTTACTCATTCAGATTCAACTTCTAGATACAGTTCAGATACTCTCCAGATACAGATGCCATTTTGTTACTCATTCAATTTCAAAGTTCAGATATGCTCCAGATACGAATGCCATCCTGATACTCATTCAGACCCAATTCAGATACACTCCAGATACGGATGCCATCCTGATACTCATTCAGACCCAGCTTTCAGATACAGTTCAGATACGTTCCAGATACGGATGCCATTCTAACACTTATTCAGAATTCAAGTTCAGATACAGTTCAGATACGCTCTAGACACGGATGCCATCCTGATACTCATTCGGACCCAGCTTTCAGATACAGTTTAGATATGCTCCAGACACGGATGCCATTCTGATACTCATTCTTTCAGCTTACAACTTACAATTCAACAGACATTCTTTATGGCATCTACAAGCCCATCTCCAACAAGACTCCATCACTTCTCCAAATAGGCATCTTTAAGCCCATTCCCTCAGCTACACGTCGCCGAGTGCAAATTTATGGGCACTTTAGTGTCCAATCATCTTTCACCTTCGAGTCACGAATGGCAAAGCTCGCCAATCTAACTCTTCAGGTCTAAGAAGATTGAACAGGGGCACATACCTTGCATGACTTCTCAGGCTTCTTGATTGTAGGAATTCCATGTACCAGCTTCTTTGATTTCATATGCCCTAAGCTTCTGAAATTCAGATGACCAAATCTTCTATGCCACAACTCACTCTCCTTGACAACACTTATTGCACTAAGACATTCAGAGTATGCAGTTCTAACACTCACCTTGAATGTTATGTTCTTTCCCTGTTTTGACTCCATAATCAGCTTCTGATTATGGTCATACATTTTAGAAGATTTCCCTTCATGGTAACCGAAAAACCTTTCTCAATCACTTGTCCCACACTCATCAGATTGCTTTTCATGCCAGATACATACCACACATTCTGGATCATTGTTGCTTTCCCATTGTTTAAAATGACTCTGACATTTCCCATACCTTCTGCATTGAGGTATTTATCATCAACACATCTGATCTTTGTACTCTTCCCAGAGTCAAAATCAACCAACCATTTCTTGTTTCCAGTAAGATGGTTTAAGCACCCTGTGTCCATATACCACCATTCTGCTGAATTCATATTACCAGATTCAGAAGCCAACAGTAGCACGGGTTCATCATCAGACTCTCCTCTGGTTATATTTTCTTCTTCTGACTTCTTTTCTTTATTTGACCAACAATATTTGGCATAGTGACCAAAGTTCTTGCAACAATAACACTGAACATTCTTCTTGTCAGACTTCTCCTTTCCCTTTCTGGACATTCTTCTGCCTATCAAAATTTGAAGCTTCTGACCTTTGACCACCATTAGTTTTCTTCCTGGCTTCTGACCAAGTCTGCTTCTGATACTTCTTACTAGAAGTTACTTTCAGGTCCTTCTGCTCTACTTCCCTCTCAAAAGTTCTCTCAGTCATACGTACTCACGCGCCTCTAGACTGCTTTGCAGCTCTTCAACTCTCATGGTGCTCAGATATTTGGAATGTTAAATTTCTACCATAATGTAATCAAACTGAGAAGTCAAAGATCTCAATATCTTCTCAAATATTACTTGTTTAAAAAGAGTTTCTCCACAAGCTTTCATCTCATTAGTGATCAGAATCACTCTAGAGATGTACTTATAAACCTTCTCATTGTCCTTCATGTTGAGATTCTCATATTGATTTCTGAGAGACTGAAGCTTCACTTATGATGCGTCACCACCGTAACATCAGACCAGTGTGTCACATGCAGCCTTTGCTATTTCAGAATCAACAATCTTCTCAAACACATTCGTATCCACACATTGATGGATGTAGAACAACGCCTTCTGATCTTTCTTCCTTAGCGCCCTCTGTGTTATCTTCTGTGCCTCTGTTGGGTTTGCTTCTAACAAATCATAGCCATCGGTGAGAAGATCAAACACATCTTGAGAGTCAAACATCACGTGCATCTGGATCTTCCAACGATTCTGGTTTTTGCCATCAAATACTGGAAGCTTGGAATGGATATCACCGCCATTTTTGTTCATCTTCTACCTTATGCAATTTATGCAAAAACTCAATAAAGCAGTGTTTCCCAAATCCCAGAATCAGAAACAACGATTATCAATCACACAACACCTAATTGTTCTCTCGTGTTTCCCCGTGGATTTCTAATTGGAGCTCTAGATACCAATTGTTGGTGCACAAAGGAGATATGGAAGTCAAAAGGAATATATTTAATGACGTCTTAAAATAAAGAATAATGATTTACAATGAATTTTTAATTGACCTACCTCACTAGGCTATTTATACACAAAATTAGGGTATAATAAAATACCTAAATATCCTCTAACAAAGATATAAAAATATATAAAAAGATATTCCTAAAATATAAATTATTTCTAATAATTAGAACTTTCATCACTGGTGTAAGGGACCAACCTCAATCTCATCAATGGTTTACTTAAGCGCCATCACTCATACATGGAGAATTTTGTAATTTTATTTCCTTTTCTTCAAAATAATGTAATAGAGGCTAAATTTAATTTATTTGTGCCTTTATTTTGATGATGTTAGGATTTATGATTTCCATTCCGATTATTGAAAAGTTTTGTTAGTTTTAATAGTTAAGGTTTATTTTCCTGTTACGTTCTGAATTTAATTAGATTTTTTGTTGTTGAGACGTAAAATGTATTGATCAACTCTTCTGCTTATAGCTGTAACAAGGAGGAAGATTTCGAAGAGACTGAATTGAGGAAGGAAGCTTTGGAAGTTATTCAAGAAGCATTTTCTAAGCAGAAAATTATAGCAAGTGCTTTTGACCATGAATTCGGTTCACTTCAACCAGAAGTAGATTGAGCAAGTAATATTGGATGGAGAAGCTGCATTTGAAGATGAACAACAAGAAAGAGATGAGGTAAATTATTCAGTTTGACATTTAAATAGAGGAAAAAAACAATTTTAGGAGACAAGTGTTCTTTTTATTATGTATATGGTTACTGAACATTTTTGTGAAACAAGGACATGCATTTTGTTTAAAATAGGTTTAATAATTTTTTAGAATTAATTCATTTGGATTCAACTGGAGTTTGTTAACTCATAGATTCACGCCGACTATTGACAAATAATTTTAATGTATATGTTTTAACTATTTCTTTTGTTGCTATTTTATATAATTGAAGTTATAAAATAGTTGTATGATTTATTATAAATATGAATCAAATGCTTAAAAGTTGGTTCATATTATTAGTATATAATTGAAACTACGTGAATATTTATGAATTGCAAAATAAGTTATATTATGTTTGATATTCCAAACACGTGAATTAAAATTTGGTAAATTATTATAAGTTATAACTATATTAATGTTATCCAACTAAAAACATGGTGTCACTTAATAATTTAATCATTGATATGTGTAATGTGAATCCCGGCGGGACTCGTGCGACAACACTGGTTTCTTACTAGTATGTAATATAATTAAAGTATATGTGTTAGAAAATTAAATCAAGTCAAGTGGATCGAGGCTAAATTGTGAATGAAATCACTTTCCTTACAAGTATTTCAAACACTCTCAAATATATCTTAGAGTTGGAATGCAAGAATACCCAGGATAATTCAGCCTTTTATCGAATTGCGCAAGACTGGTGAAAAATCGAATGTAGCGAAGAGCATCTGGAATTTTAGTGAAGGGGATGTATGTTTTTGTTACTTGATTTCTGAATCCGGAATGAAGTATTTCTAGGCCATATTCGTATTGTTTCACAAGGTAGCGACCCTTGGTGAAACAATATCCTTTTACGAAAAGCTACAATGTTTGGCCTACAACAACATATTTCAAGAGTTACATGTTTTCATTTTGCAACACTTTATGAAGTGTTGCCTTTTCGAATTCAAAGAACAACTTCACTAACATATTTTCTTGTCATTTTGGAACACACTCATGATTATTAATTATTGTTAATAATTTACAACAATCCCCCACTTGTTCTAATAATGACAAAACTAATTCCAGAAAATGAAATATAAAGAGTGTTAGTACAGTTAGGTATCTTTCAATTTTAAACTTAACCTTAGTGAGGATAACGTAAAGTTTAATCAAAATATTAGGTAGCAATGCTTTTAAACCATTAATCTATATGATTAGATCGGCGTTACCTGACACACACTCTTTAAAGGTTCTTCCTCTACATATCTCGCTTAACACTTATTTATGGCCATATGCTATCCTATTTCATGAATTTTTTATGAGAGAAACTTCAACTCTCACTTTGAGACGACACCATCTCAAAATTCACATAGGTGAAGTTCATAGTGTATCCTTTTCTATGAGATACTTTCCTCGGTTATGAACTTCATTAAGATTTTTTTTAAAAACTCAACCCTCGTTTTAAGGTCAACATTATCACGAAATATTCGACAATTATCCAAATCAACAAATTATTGTTACCCATTGAATCTTGAGGTTAATGTTCTGTTAACGTAAGATTGAGTTGTTTCCGCTGTCGGAACTCTTACTCAAGGAGTTTCAACCTCATACTTATCAAGGTTGTTTTTACTAAGTCTCTGGCCAGTGACTTAGTAAATGAGTCATCCAAATTATAGATTGATTGTCTATATGTGAATGAGATGATTACATCTTTAATCAATTTTCTCATAAAAGAATGTCCAAGGACTATGTGCCTAAACTTTCTATTATAAACTTTGTTGAATGCACTAACTAAATTGGTTTGACTATCGTAATGTATCAACACTTTTGAAACGTTGACTTTTACCAATGGAACTTCCAACAGAAGGTCCATCAACCATTCATCTTCTTAACCAATAAAAACGAGAGCCACAAACTCTGATTCTATGATTAAAAAAGTGATGCATGTTCGTTTCTTGCTCTTCCAAGAAATTGCACCTCAGCTAGTGTAAATATCCATCCATTTGTAGATTTATTATCTACAACACTCGATATCCATCTCGCATCGGTATATCCTTTTAGTATGGCAGGAAACCTACCATAATGAAGGCAATTTTTTTTAACCTAGAGACAAAGGAATATCACAATTTTCTCACACAACTTTGTGTACAAACACTTGTCACAAGAATTAGATGAGGAAATATTTTAGATGATCATGCATGATAATGCAAGAAGGTTTTAGATGAAGTGAGACATGAATTTATGAGTAATTTAAAGTAGTATAATATAAATTGTAACGAGTACCTTGATTATGTTCACTTGTTTCAAATCTTCAGTTGAACTTCTATGTTAAACCTTCTTGGTCAACTTCATCATTGATGTGTATGAAACTTTTGATCTTTTTCTTCTTTGATAATCTTTGTCTTCATCAAAACTAGATATACAATATATTCCTCTCAATCTCCCCCCTTTTTTGATCATGACAAACTCTTTGAATTCTTGTTTTGATAAGATTGAAAAGCCCCCCTCCAATTTGTGTGTCACTCCTTTTGTTTATTACTAAGAAGCGCATAATCTTTTAGTTGCTCCATGTAAATCTTCTCATCGAGATCTCTATTTAGGAATGTCGTCGTTTTGACATCCATTTGATGAACTATAAGGTTATGCAAAGAAACTAATGCTGACAATACTTCTAATTATCGTCATTATTGTTATCGGTGCATATGTGTTGAAATAATGAACACCTTTTTTTTTTTGTCTAAAAGCCTTGGCTACTAATCTAACCTTTTAGGTGTTTATTGTACCATCACTATTATACTTCGTTTTAGACGCCTACTTGCATCCAACATGTATTGAACCTTTAGGTAGACCGACAAGTTCCCAAATATGGTTTGACATTATATAATTTATTTCGTCTTGGATAACATCATTTCAAGAGAAGTCTCTTGAAGTTACTTCTTCATTGTAATTCTTAGGACCATCTTTCACATTAAGAATAATAGGAATCTTACGAACAAAGCTCTCACAATTTTTTTCTATTAGATAAAAGAAATATATCGATAATCGATTTTGTTCGATCCCAGGTCCTTAGCAGTTTAAACTCTCTAATTTATCTTTAGTTCGAAATGTGTTTCAACAATCTGTGATGAACTTTCGATTTGTGTTTCAATACTCCATAAGAAACCTTCATCACAAGATTCTTCATTTGTTAGAATATCAAATTTCTTATCCTTCGTGATAAGGATCTCACAATTCGACATCTCAATATTCAGTAGTTACATTATACTCCAATTCCAAAAATTTATATAAGTCATGTTCCATTTCCGAATAATCTTTATAATAAATTTCATTGAACACATTTGTTATATAGAATCCAAAATAAAATTCAATTTCAACTATTATCTTTTATATAATTTAATCTTAAAGATAAATAAAAGGAACAAAAGTTTACAATTAAAATTCAAATAGTTTGTCTTGGAAAATATAATTTAACAGTGAACTATTATAATACAAAAAGAAATATATCTTGTATATTCCAATATATGTATTTTATACATATCGAGAATACACATCGGTGCACTGTATATTGATTTAATTTCACAGTTTTTCTATATAAACAAGGCAGGTAAGTAAACGTAACATATTGCCCCTGTAGCAATCAAATATACAGTATTATGCACATGTGATACATATTAGTGTAATATTATAAATTCAAAATAAAGAGACATTATAAAATAAATTGAGTTATTCGCACATATATGTTAAGACATATGTAGAATGATTTAATATCTTCTAACGCATTAAAAACACATTATTGAACTAAGGTGTCTGTTAACGATACATTGACATATAATAAAGAATGAAAAACAAAAACTTTAAAAAGCAAGACAAGAATTCTGAAAACATGCGTAACTGGAACAACATATTTAATACATGTGTCATATTTATGCTACTGTATTGCGACAAATTTAAAGCATATCATTCCGAAAATAATACATTCCGTATTCGTAATTACAACTTTAGAATATTACTTTTTATGAATGACATGTATCTTAATCAGTATCGAAAAATCATAATATAGATGATTAAAGCTTTTTATATTAGTTAATAAGATTTATATTGACCTTGATGTTATAAATTTCACAACTTTATGAATTTTTTAGAGAAACAAAAAAACATATTCGAATTGATAATAATGATTATTCTTGTGTTTAGAATATGTTGATAGCACAAATATTTATCATTTGATACTTGAATTAAAAGTATTTATATATTTATAAGATTGTTAGAAAATTAATTTAAGTTAAATTGATCGAGGTTAAATCACGAATGGAATTATTATTTTTATAAATATTTCAAGAACTCTCAAATATGTCTTAGAGTTGGAACGCATGAATACTTAATATAATTCACTCTTTTATCGAGTTTGCGCAAGAACGACGAAAAATCAAATATAACGAAAAATGTCTGGAATTTTAGTGAAAATAATGTATGTTTTTGTTACTTGATTTCTGAATCTGAAATGAAGTATTTATAGATCATATTCGTATTGTTTCACAAGGTAACGATCTTTGGTGAAAGAATGTTGTTTTTACAAAAAATTACAATATTTAACCTACAACAACATATTTCAAGAATTACATATTTTCATTCTACAACAACTTCACAAATATATTTTTCTTGTCATTTTAAAACACACTCATGAATATTAAGTATTTTAATAATTTACAATAATATGTTTTAAAAAATTAAATCACATTAAAATTTAAAGAGTTTTATAAAAAAAAAAGAAAAAAAATTCAAAAAAGTCTTAACAGTTATGGACGGAGGTAGTATAAAATAATTCTTTATATGTTTTCAAAAAATATTGTACTCTAAACAATATTTTTTTTTAAAGATTTGAGAAAAATATTGTTCATTGTAAAAACGGTTAACACTATTTGTGTAAAATATTCATGCTAAAAATTGTGTCAACATAACTTTGCTCTATACAAAATCAATTTTTGCGAAAAATATGTAAATTTATTTTAAAATTGAAATTTTTTAAGGTTATTACAAGTTAGTAGTAGTAAATTTTAAATCTAGTAGAATTTGTAAAAAAGTGATATTTTGCCACTCAAAATTGATAATATATATATATATATATATATATATATATATATATATATATATATATATATATATATATATATATATATATATATATATATATATATATATATATATATATATATATATATATATATATCACTACAAAATAACTTGTGTTTTGCCACGTGAATCCCACGTCGCTAACACCCAAATCACGCCACAACTCCATTTTTATCACCTTAAGAAACACGTCGCTGTAGAGCGCGTGGCAATTTTGTTGCGGCGTGAAAAACATGTCACAGCGTTGTCACGTGAAATTCACACCGCAACAGACTTTATAGGATCAAAGCAATTCAGAGCAGAGAAGAGGGTCAGAGCAGGTTTATATTTACTTTTACGTTTGCTGTTGCGGCGTGTTTTTCACGTCACTAATTAGTGACATGAAAAAGACGCCGCAACTTGTTTTTTTAAAAAGAAAAAATTATTTTGTGTTTTAAATATATTAATTCTGATATAATAATTAATATTATTTTTTGTTTTATTAAATTTATAAATTAAATATTATAATTTGTTTATTAAATACAATATTATAAATTAAATTATCAAAAATAAAACTAAATATATCTAAATGTATAAATTAATATACTTAATATTATAAATTTAATAAACTAAAATTTAAATTTATAATATTTTTAAATATACAATATGATTATAAATTTATATTACACAAATAAAAAACTAAATACAAAATAAAAATAAAACTAAGCAGAATCATTCGAGTCGTCGAAAAAGTCGCGAAGAAAGTCATTATTATTTTGGTGGTTATTATTTTGGCCACCACTGTTGGGATTTCTACCAAATGCTTGCTTAAATTGTCGCATTTGCTCCTCCATATCATCCTGCCTCTTCGCCATTGCCTTCATTTGTCTATTATGTTCACCTCTCATTGCCTCCATTTGGGCCTTCAATGCCGCCTCACGTTCTTCGGACTCACGTCTAGCCAATTGTCTTACCAGTTCTAACTGATATGGTGTCAAATTTGTTTGACGTGACCCTCCTTCACCGTCCGCAGCTCTCTGATACAAATTTCTATCCCCACTCCTCAAGGTGCCCGCCAAATTTCCACCACCAAAAATACACCCGTTAGGCCCCTTTTCCCCAATAACTTGACTCCAAATATAGAAATCCATATCTGGATGAACCGGTTTTCCTAGAGGAGGAGTATACTGAGGATTATGGGTCAGAAATTCTACAAGCAAGGCCTAATAATCCTCCTACACATACAATAAAAAAATCAAGCTAAATTTATAAGTAAAATTAATGAAATTAAATTAAATAAAAATAATAATAAAAAACAAATAGCCACGTGATTGTAACGCCACAACTTATCAGTTGCCACTCAATTTTCACGCCACAACATGTCACTTGCTACGTGAAAATCACGTCACAAAATTGCTTTAAAAAAATATATATAAACATAAATTTACTTACCAGGGTGTGATACGGTGGGAGAACTGACTTGAAGTTTTGCGTTTTGTATTCGCAAATGTTTCGGTTTGAGCAAGAGTCGCCACCGACTTTTTATTTTATCCTAAGGAAAGGCTAAAAAGCACAGCAAAAACCTTTTGAGATGTTTTCTTGGGTTCGGGGAGTAGATTATAGAAAGGGAAGGTATTAGCACCCTTTCTATCCATGGTTATCCATGGGCTCTTAGTTACTTGCTTAGATCACTTGCCTTTTGTTTTCAATTGTTTTAAATGGTGCTTGTGCGTGTGTGGGTTTGAAAATGTTTTGAAAAGAAGCCAATGTGGTGGCAACCTTCGTAATGATCCATGTTGGGATGTATACAAAGGTGTATGTCTTTTGAAAAGGTTTTCATTTGTTTTTGAAAGTTGTTTTTGAAAGTGTTGTGAGGTGTGGTTTAAAAAAAAAAAAAAAAAAAAAACAGGCAAGTGTTTTTGTTTTGCGAGTTGACAAGTACTTAAGAGCGATCTACCCTAAAGTTCTCAAAGATTTTTGTTATGTTTTTAACCCTTTTAACAATTTTGTTCCACCATTGTATTTGATGGACAATCTTGTGTTAGGATGTGAAAGGGACGGGCGTGGGTCATCGTTTAGACCATAATTGCAACGGCGTTAAATGTCTTTGGGCAATTTTCTTTAAGGGACTTGATCATTTGTTTTTGTTTGTTTTGAAAATATCATCGAGGGACTATGATCATTTGATTTTGTTTTATTTTGCCCAAAGAGACCTAACATGCAATATGGCCCAATTTTGAAAGGCAACAAGTGGATGTAACCCTGGGGGTGTTAGTGTGCAAGTGTGTTTTATTGCATACAAGAGTTTTTCTTTGAATTAGGTTTTTCTATTTCATTGATTTTATCTTGCCATACACGTCCTAATTACTAGCAATAAGAAGCGGAAATGTAAAATCCTACGCTATTACAACAATTAGGGGAGGGGGATACACATTTGTACATGGGGGGTTCAACGAGAAAAATAGACAAAAAAGAAAATAGCAAAAAACAAGATATAGAGAGAGAGAGAGGGAGTCTGTGCGCTGCTGGGAGGTCATCAGAAGTTCTGACTCAGATCCGCTGCCAGATGATCAACCTGTTAGTGAAACTGGATGAGTCAGAACTTCTGACTCTAGAACCTGCAAAACAGAACCTTGTTAGTGGGGAAATCAGAAGTTCTGATTTCCCTGCGCTGCAAGATAGAAGTTTGTTAGTGGAAAGACCAGAAGTTTTGATTCTGCTGAAAAGGCAATAATTCTCAGAGGTTCTGATATCATTGACAGCAAAACAGGCTTCAGATGTGCCAACGTCAAAGTCAGCACTTGGCTTTTTCCTGTACTAATCAGAACATCTGCAATCCTGTTGTTACTCCACAAAACAGGAAACATACTTGGAACAGATCTAGCAAATACAAAAATGTTTCAGAGATCAGAATCACCAAGGTCACAGGCAAGTCCTATACTGGCTCAGAACGTTCTGAGGTATGAGAGTCCTCAGAACATAAACAGCAATAACATGAATATTTACATTATGTTACTTGAATATGCACCGCTGATGATGCTTAACAGTGTGATGAGGGTCAGCAGGTGCTTACCTGGCTGTTTGGAAAAGTTGGTGAGTGAAAGTTTAGCTTTTGGTTCTGGTTCTGGTGGTGTTCTGGACAGATTTGGAAAAGGGGAAGTAAAGGTGTATACGTGTGTAGGGTCAGAAGTTTGAAAAGAGTGTTTTTGGTTTACAGAAAAGAACTGGATATTTGATGAAGTTGAAGGTGAGAAACTCAAAGTTATGAAACAAAGCTTGAGATTTTGGCAGAGTTTCAGAACGCTGTGTTGCTAGGAGTTTTATTTCTCTCTTAGCAATTTCTGTTTCTTTTTTTTTGAACCCCTTTTGCAGTGGTGAAAGCTCTCTATTTATAGGCAAAGTTCTTGTGGATGCCTTGAACATTTAAGGCGCCAACAGAGTTTGAATTTGTTCTTTGACAGAAATTCCTGGGAAGTTGTGATAACAGCTATCTTTCAGCCTAGGTTGCAGCAGCAGGCGTAGATTGGGGAGAAGTGACCTCTGAAGTGGGCGGTGGCGTGAAGACCCATGCCATAATCTGTGCAAAAGCGTTTTCCTAGCCACACGTGAATGCTCAGGAGTGGTTGGAAGCATTAATGGGCATTAAATGGTGACAAGACCTGTCAATACCAACGTTCTGGTAATGGAAACCAGTGTTGAATCAGCAGCGTAAACCATGCTCTGGCCTTGGCTACCTGTTGCCTTAGTAAGCTCTGGAGATTCTCCTAGTTTTCTGGTACGTTCCTTGGATTTACTTCTGGACAATCTGGACCTAGAGATTCTGTATCAGTGTAACACCCATTCTTCTGACCTTTCATCTTCTGATTTCAACCTGTTCTGAAGGAGCCTTCAGACTTTCCTGCTTCTCTTGCATTCCTTTAGCAAATTCTGACTGAGCTTGTGTAACTGCTGAAGGGGCATGTTCTGTTTGAGGCTTGCATTCTGAACCACGTTTACAACTTCTGATTGAACTGATGTAGCTGCTGAAGAGCCAACTTCTGACCACGCTGAGCCAAGCTTGCAACTTCTGACCGTCTTCATATGGAATGGGTCCAGAAGTTCTGAAGCACTGATTTTTTTTCTAAAAAACGCTTGTTTTAAAGAAACATTCTAAGTACTTAGAATTTGATTTTTTCTCGAGATAAAAGCGTTGCTTCTGGAGTTCGTGAGATCATCTTGCTCTTGTAAGTGACTTGTTTGGGCAAAAGGATAACTCAGGACTTGGATTTATTTCAGGGGGACTTTTTTTTTAAAAAAAATCCAAGATGGTTTCCTGAAGAAAGGGGAGGGAAAATTTTGGGGTACAACAGTTGCCCCTGTTCAATCTTCTTGAACCTGAAGAGTTAGATTGGCGAGTTTGCCTTTCGCGACTCGAAGGTAAAAGGAGATTGGACACCAGAGTTCCCGGAAATTTGCACTCGCCTAGTAGAGTACCAGCAATGTGATGGCGGGAATGGGCTTATAGATGCCATTTGGAGAGGTGGTGGATAGGGAGATGGGCTTATAGATGCCATCTGGAGATGTGACAGATCTTCGTCGGGAATGGGCTTACAGATGCCATTTGGAAGCGTTGATCGCACAAGAGATTCCTTAGTGAGAACTTTATGTATCTGAGAAAGGCAGATGTCTTCCTGGCTTGTTACAGGTGTTCGATCTTCAATCTCCTTATGCAGATATGCCCTGGCTGGATACAGGAATCGAATCTATAAATGTTGTCGATAGATATGCCCTGGCTGGATACAGGAATCGAATCTTCGAACTCTTCAGACGTGCCCTGGCTAGATACAGGAATCGAGTCTGGAAATGTAGTCAACAGATATGCCCTGGCTGGATACAGGAGTCGAATCTGGAAATGTTGTAAACAGATATGCCCTGGCTGGATACAGGAGTCGAATTTGGAAATAGTCGTCAACAGATATGCCCTGGCTGGATACAGGAATCGAATCTTCAAACTCTTCAGACGTGCCCTGGCTAGATACAGGAATTGAGTCTGGAAATGTTGTAGTTGATAGATGTGCCCTGGATGGATACAGGAATCGAATCTTCGAACTCTTCAGACGTGCCCTGGCTAGATACAGGAATCGAGTCTGGAAATGTAGTCAACAGATATGCCCTGGCTGGATACAGGAATCGAATCTGGAAATGTTGTAAACAGATATGCCCTGGCTGGATACAGGAGTCGAATCTGGAAACAGTCGTCAACAGATATGCCCTGGCTGGATACAGGAATCGAATCTTCGAACTCTTCAGACGTGCCCTGGCTAGATACAGGAATCGAGTCTGAAAACATTGTAGTTGATAGATGTGCCCTGGCTGGATACAGGAATCGAATCTTCGAACTCTTCAGACGTGCCCTGGCTAGATACAGGAATCGAGTCTGGGAATGTTGTAGAAGGTAGTTGTCTTTGGGATTATCTTTTTCCCTGAAAAGGCAAAACATAAGTTGTGTGCAATGTCATGATGTATGATATGCATGATGTTTCAACATGAGACAGCGTTGTATGTACTTTATCATGTATGAAAGTGTGAAATGTTTATGAATGTATTTTCGTTTTTGGAAAATAAATCCTCGACAATCGGCCGGGGAATTGTTCTGTGGAAGAGATACTTGGCCGAAGTCTTGCTGAGAGGCCTGTTGAGGACTTTAATGATGGATTCCGCTGAGGATAATGATGATAAACTCCGCTGGGGATTGAAGGAACTTTGCCAAGGGCGGTCTTCCGTGGTTTTTAGCTGAGGATAACCCAGTTATAAGTCCTTGTGAGGGAATAACTCTAAATAAACCTCGGGAGAGACGTCCGTACTCGGCAGGGGATAAGCTTCCAGAATCTACTGGGGATGAGCTTTAAGACCTGCCGGGGAATGTTGTGCTTTTTCAGGATTGACGGGGAGTCAACTCTGCTTGAGGAAAGTATTGCTGAATCTTGTTTTACTCTGCGGGGAGTTGAGATGATTTGGCCACATTCTTCAGTTGAATCTACCTTGGTACCTTGGCGGACAAAACAACCAGACTGCATTGGACAACTTCACATTCCCCCTGTCTCTGATATCACCTGTAATCAATCTTTTGTTTCATATGTAAACATTTATGAATAGGCAATTTAATGTCAAATGCATATATCAAAAATGAACATTGGACGTTCTTCGCAAGACAAAACAGAAAAAAGAAAACAATGGTAATTTGTATGGACAAGTGAATTTGTATTGAGTTAAACTTTGCCTGTGAATAGGCGTTTTTGTACAGGAGGCTGACATCCTAGTAAGAGGACGCCGCCAAATAACATAGAGTTTACAATTTGAAAAAGGAAACAAAACAGCTATGTGAACAATCCCACTGGGTTCCAACTCTGCTATCGCCCTTATGTCTTCGAACGTCTCATCGCTTTGCTGAAGCTGATTGGTCAATGCCGCAATCTGAGCCAGATAGTTGATGCCGAATTCCGGATGCGAAGTAATCCAATGAGACATAGTGTTACGCTTTTATCCCTAACTTTTGCCTGGACCGCCCTTTCGGGTTTTCAGTCCACCGGGATACCCATTTTTGCCCAAGCCGCCCTTTCAGGTTTTCGACTTGCCGGGTGTACAGATTTTTATTCATTTCATCCCTTATTTTTGCCCAAACACTTTTGGTTCGCCGGGAAGCCCTTATTTTTGCCTAGGTATGTCAACCTAGCGGGTCTTTTATTTATGCGTAGTATTTTTTCACTATGTCTGCATTGGCGGGGTGAGGAAGGTCGTCACCATCCATGGTGGTCAGGATCATGGCTCCTCCTGAGAACACACGTTTAACCACAAATGGCCCTTCGTATGTAGGGGTCCATTTGCCCCGGGGATCACTTTGAGGAAGGATGATGCGTTTGATTACCAGGTCCCCAACTTGATATTCTTGCGGTCTGACTTTCTTGTTAAATGCCCTGATCATCCGTTTTTGATACGTTTGACCATGACAGATAGCAGTGAGCCTCTTTTCGTCAATCAGATTTAATTGATCAAGTCGAGTCTGGATCCAATCATCTTCATTCAAGTCTGCATCCTTCATTATCCGGAGAGAGGGTATCTGGACTTCAATTGGCAAGACTGCCTCCATGCCATAGACCAAGGAGAAAGGAGTTGCCCCGGTTGACGTCCTTGCTGAGGTACGGTACCCATGAAGAGCGAACGGTAACATCTCGTGCCAATCTTTATAGGTCACTGTCATCTTCTGCACAATTTTCTTGATATTCTTATTGGCTGCCTCTACAGCCCCATTCATCTTCGGCCGGTAGGGAGAAGAATTGTGGTGCTGTATCTTGAATTGTTCACAAAGTTCAGTGATCATTTTGTTATTGAGATTGGTACCATTGTCCGTAATGATTCTTTCCGGGACGCCGTACCGACAGATCATATTATGCCGGAGGAAACGTGCCACGACGCTCTTGGTTACTGTGGCGTAGGACGCTGCCTCAACCCACTTCGTGAAGTAGTCGATCGCCACCAAGATGAAGCGATGCCCATTGGATGCCGTCGGTCGGATCTCACCGATCATATCGATGCCCCACATCGCAAAAGGCCAAGGTGTCGTCAGGACATTCAAAGGAACCGGAGAGATATGCACCTTGTCAGCATAGATCTGGCATTTATGACAAGCTCGGGAGTGTTGGTAACAATCGGCTTCCATTGTGGACCAGAAATATCCTGCCCGAAGGATTTTCTTAGCCATGGTGTGTCCACTGGAGTGTGTTCCAAATGTACCTTCATGTAATTCCATCATAATTTTCTCTGCTTCAGCCTTATCCACACAACGTAGCAGAGTTGAATCATGATTCCGTTTGTAGAGAATGCCGTTGCTGAGGAAGAATTTTGCAGCAAACCTCCTCATGAACTTCTTATCATTGACGGACGCACCTTCGGGGTATTCCTGAGCTTCCAAGTACTTCTTCACCTCATGATACCAGGGTTTTTCAATAACCTTCTCAGCCTCGAGCTCGCAGCAGTATGCTGGTTCATCCAACTTCCAGATTATGATTCGGGGAGCCTCATTGTCCCATTTAACTTTGAACATTGAAGACATCGTAGCTAGGGCGTCCGCTAGCTGATTCTCCTCTCTAGGGAAGTGCTCAAAAGTTATCTCTTCAAAGTGGGGGAGCAAGGTCGACACATACTCCTTGTAAGGAATAAGATTCGGGTGTTTCGTATCCCACTCGCCTTTGATCTGATTGATCACGAGAGCGGAATCCCCGAAGACACTTAGAAATTTGATCCTTAAGTCGATTGCAGCTTGTAAACCCATGATACATGCCTCGTATTCTGCCATATTGTTGGTGCAGCTGAAACATAATCGGGCGGTGAGGGGAGTATGAGTTCCTTTGGGAGATATGATTACAGCGCCGACGCCGTTACCCAAAGCATTGAAGGCTCCATCAAAATGCATAGACCATCGAGATCCTTCCTCAGGTCCTTCATCTGGTCCAGGTACTTCACAGTCAGTTACCACCATGATGTCTTCGTCCGGAAAATCAAAGTTCAATGATTGGTAATCGCCCACAGGTTGGTGTGCCAAATGATCGGCCAGTACACTTCCCTTAATTGCTTTCTGAGTTGTATACTGGATGTCATATTCTGTTAAGATCATTTGCCATCTCGCTATTCTTCCAGACAGAGCGGGCTTTTCAAATATGTACTTGATGGGATCCATCTTTGAAATCAATAAAGTAGTGTGAGTCAGCATATACTGTCTCAGCCGGCGAGCAGCCCATACAAGAGCGCATCAAGTTTTCTCAAGCAGTGAGTAACGAGACTCACAGTCGGTAAACTTTTTGCTCAAGTAATAAATAGCGTGCTCTTTTCGGCCAGACTCGTCATGCTGCCCCAGCACACACCCCATTGAATTGTCAAGTACTGTCAAGTATAGTATCATAGGTCTTCCTTCCACCGGTGGCATAAGAATGGGTGGCTCTTGGAGATATTCCTTTATCTTTTCAAAGGCGGCCTGACATTCATCATTCCAGCGTACTACTTGATCTTTCTTCAGCAATTTGAAGATTGGCTCACAAGTAGCAGTCAAATGTGAGATGAATCGGGCAATGTAATTCAGTCGTCCCAGGAAGCCTCTGACTTCTTTCTCTGTTTTTGGAGCCGGCATTTCTTGTATGGCTTTTACCTTGGCAGGGTCCACCTGAATACCTTTATCACTTACAATGAAACCTAGCAATTTTCCGGACCTTACCCCAAAGGTGCATTTGTTGGGGTTCAACCTCAGCTTGTATAACTTGAGTCGGTCAAACAACTTCCTCAGATGGTCAAGGTGCTCCTCCTCAGTTTGAGACCTTGCAATCATGTCATCAACGTATACCTCAATCTCATGATGGATCATATCATGAAATAAAGCAACCATGGCACGTTGATAGGTTGCCCCAGCATTTTTCAATCCGAATGGCATGACCTTATAACAGAAAGTGCCCCACTGAGTCACAAAGGTAGTCTTCTCCATATCTTCTAGAGCCATCTTGATCTGATTATACCCTGAAAAACCATCCATGAAGGAGAACACCTTGTGTTGAGCGGTATTGTCAACAAGGACATCAATGTGAGATAGGGGGAAGTCATCCTTGGGGCTGGCCCTGTTCAGATCCCTATAGTCAACACACATTCTGACTTTACCGTCCTTCTTTGGTACTGGCACCACATTGGCAACCCACTGAGGGTAAGAAGTCACTGCAAGGAAACCGGCATCAAACTGTTTCATAACCCCGGCCTTGATCTTTTCAGACATCTCTGGACGCATCCGTCGGACTTTTTGCTTTACCGGAAGGCAATCTTCCTTGGTCGGCAGGTGGTGAACTACAATGTCGGCATCCAAACCAGGCATATCTTCATAGGACCAAGCAAAAATATCCATGTAGTCTTGTAGCATCTGGATCAATCGTTGCTTCACGCTGAGCTCTAGATTGGCACCAATCTTGACCTCTTTCCTATCTGTCTCAGTACCCAGGTTAATTGTCTCCACCGACTCTTCATGTGGCTGAATAGCTCTCTCCTCCTGGAGTAGCAGCCTTGCGAGTTCACCAGGCACTTCGCAATCATCTTCACCTTCGTCTTCGGCCAAGTTGATCGGATTTTCGAAGTCATAACTGGCGGTAGCAGAGCTGTTACCAGTGAGATCCAGAGTGGATTGAAACCTGTATAAGTGAGTGTGTGTAAATATAGTTGTTTTGCAATATATATAACACAAAGGAAAAGAGAACACGATTTGAAATGCAACAAACGTCCAATGTTTTGATTGATGATATATGAAAATGTCATACAAAAAGCCCTCACAAATGGAGCTACGATGCCCCGGGTAGGACACCGAGCCAACAAAGTTTTAACATATTGTTTGTTACAAATTGGAAATCAAAAGAAATTAATTACTGCGTGACAAATGTGATAGGGGTAAAATCCTTTGCCGTCCAGTTGCTTGGTCCGTTGCTGGTAGTCGGGTAGATCCAACTGTCAAACTCTGCTTCCTCTACATCCTCCTCGATAGCATTCACCCTTGAGCTGGAGATAAACACCGGAGCCTTTCTGATCTTCTCCTTGCGCACAGCCCTCTGAGCCTCTGCAGTAAAGCCCAGCCCAAATTTGTCGTTCTTCTGAGTGAAGTCAGGAAGCTGACCCCAGCTTGCACAATTGCCTTTCTGAACCACAGCCCGGGCATCCCTTAGGGAAGCCATCTTCAAAGGAACATTCTCTTCGACTGTTGTTTCTGCTGCAGCTGAAATTGGATGCACCTCCTCGAAATGCTGAAAGGGGGTTTCAATAAACTCCCCGTCCATCTCAATGTATCTGAAGGAATTCAAATGGCTCACCATATACTCCTCTTCTCCTTGCACAGTGACGACATTTCCCCTGACGGGATACTTCAGCTTCTGGTGCAAGGTGGAGGTCACTGCCCCAGCTTTATGGATCCACGGTCGACCCAGTAGACAAGAGTATGATGGACGTATATCCATCACATAAAAAGTAGAGTCGAACACCTGAGAGCCCACACGAATAGGGATGTCAACCTCTCCATGAACCATTCTCTTGGAACCGTCAAAGGCCCTGACGATGATATTGCTGGGCTTCAGTTCCAGGCCTTCATAATCCAGACGGTCTAAAGCCTTTTTTGGTAGAACATTCAAGGAGGAACCAGTATCCACTAATACATGCGCCAGAGTAGTGCCCCTGAATTCGATAGAGACATGCAGGGCATCATTGTGGTCTCTTCCCTTCGCAGTCAGGTCAGCATCTGAAAAACCCAAGCCATTGTCTGCTATCAGAATTGCCACGCAATCAGTGAACTGGACTGCAGACGTCTCCTGCGGCACATGGGCCGTCTTGAGAAATGAGATCAAGGCCTTAGCATGGGCCTCGGAGCATAGCAATAAGGAGAGCATGGAGATCTTGGAGGGCGTATGCCCCAGCTGCTCGACAACATTGAAATCACTTTTCTTTATTATTTTCAGGATCTCCTCCACTTCTTGTTGGGAGGCCTCAGCATTTATAGGTATTGGTGCCTCCATCCGGGCAGGCTCTTCTTCAATCCCTTTGCCCCGAGCATTAGATGACTCGGCAGCAGGGGAAACAACTTGATCAGTAGCAGGAACAGGTAAACTTGTAGGTGTTATAAGGAGGGGTTTTCGAATAGCGGGCGGTGCAATGTCAGGCGAGAAGAGCCTGCCACTGCGGGTGACCTTGGCTGGACCAGTGATATTGCAGATACTGGCGCCAGTGTCGAATTCTTGTTTGATTCCATTCACATATACGTCCGCCCCATAATGCCAGGGGACAGCTTTATCAGACACGTAGGGGAGAGGCCCCGGAACAGTAATAATCACAGGTGCAACAGTCATGATTTGAACAGGCTTCTTTGGGAGAGCCTTGATTGGATTATTGAAGATGGTAACCACAGAAACTTCTTTTACCGGAACCAACTGAATAGCAGACTTCTTAAACAAAATCTCCTTACTATCCATTAGGCCTTGGACACCTAACTTCAGCAAGGGGCAACCAGATAGGGAAACAACACAGAACAGGCAACCTTCGCTGCAACCCGGAAATAAACCGGCCCGCAGTAGGTTCTTCTTGACAGTCTTCAGAGGGGTAACAACTTCATTTACCGAAACAGCATACATTTCCTCCTCAATGGCATTTACTCTATGCTGGGGCATAGGAGCAGTTACAACATTTGGTCTTTCCGGTGCTTCAAACTGAATTTCCTTTGCGTCGATCAGATCTTGTACTTTGTTTCTCAAGGCCCAACAATCATCGGTAATGTGCCCGGGACTATCAGAATGATAAGCACACCGGGCATTTGGGTTATACTTAGGAGACACAGTGTTGACGACCTTAGTAGCTTCTTTGAGGGTCACCAGGTTGGTGGATAACAGTTGGGGTAAAATTTGAGATAAGGTCATACTCAGCCGAGTATACTGCCTCTTGGGCCTTTCGCTTCTTTGTTGATCGTACTGCTGAGGAGCAGCAACAGGTTTTGCAATGACCAAAGCATTGACGGCTTGGCGACTTTCGGGCTTGATTTGTCTTCTAGTACCATAGACGGCACTTGCTTCTTTCTTAAACGGCCTCTTCTCTGCACTTGTGGAGGCAGCCTTTTGTATCTTGCCTGACCTGATGCCAGCTTCAATTCTTTCTCCCGTCAATATCAAATCTGTAAACCCAGCGGAGGAGTTACCAACCAAATGATTGAAAAACGGACCAGACAACGTCCCTAGAAACATGTCAACCAGCTCACGATCAGTCAATGGAGGCTGCACCCTGCCAGCCAAATCTCTCCATTTTTTAGCGTACTCTTTGAAACCTTCACCCGTTCCTAGAGACATACCCTGAAGTTGGGTACGCGTAGGAGCGAGATCAGAATTGTATTGGTATTGTCTGTAAAATGCGGTTGCCAAATCTTCCCAGTGTCGGATGCTAGTTCCATCTAGTTGGTAGAACCATTCAAGCTGTGACCCCGAGAGGCTATCTTGGAAGAAGTGAATCCAGAGGTTCTTATCTGCCGTGTAAGGTTGGATTTTCCTTACGTACGACCTCAGATGCAGCTTTGGGCAGGAGACCCCATCATACTTGGCGAAGGCAGGCGCCTTAAACTTGCGTGGAATTACTACCCCAGAAGATAACCCCAAATCTCCGAAATCCAGTCCCGGCACATTTTGAATTTCCATGGCGCTTAAGCGGTCCTCCAATTGCTTGTATCTGTCAGCAGCAGGTGGGTATTGTTCGTCGTTATAGTCCATCTCGTTGTCGGAGACTGCGGGACTAGGAGCTCCTCCCCCTTGGGGACTGTTTTTCTCAGCAGAAGAAGTAGTTGGATCAGCTTCATTATGGAGTGTGTTCCCAAATCTGCGTCCGGTGTTGAACAACGCAGTCCTCTTTTTCTTCTTCTTCTTCAGGAGTAGAGTCTTCAACTCTTGCTGTCCTTGGGCTAGGCTCAGGACCATCTCTTGAAACTGTGCATTTTGGGCCTGAAGGGCCTTGATTGCTTGCTCACTGGAGGAGTCTGGATTCATGGTGACTGTGCAAACAAACAGCGAAGAAGATTAAGCAACATGTGAAATAGGGTACCTGCTATGCATATGGTGCAATGGAATGCGTATGTATGCAATGCATTCAAGGATTTAGAACATTCAAAATTTGTTGTAGACAAAAAAGGAACGCACATCATATTAATAAGGAGAAATTCGTTAGTACATAAACGCCCCATGGGCCAAATATTAAAAAATGACTCCTCAAGGCAAAAAAACATTGCGCGTCCTCTTTGGTGCGATGTAGGTGTTGAGATTCCTCTCCTCGTGCAGCAGGCGAGTGAGTTCCAGGACCTTCTTTTCACTAGCATGTAGACTGGTCTCAAGAGAATTCCGTTCTTCCTTAAGCTGGACCCAGCTCTTCTGCATTTCTTCCCAGGAGGTGGGCATGTCGGGATGTTGAATGGTGTAGGACACCTTTCCTTCCAAGACTGGTTCTTTGATCACAGGGAGCATATGAGGATAAGGCATCACTAACTTCTGGGAGCGGGCTCGTACCCACTTGAGATAAGGTTCCAACGGGATGGAGTTCCTGTGCCCCAGTGTCTTGCTGTCCATCCTACTTGGCATCCTCCAAGCTCTGATAAATCTCTGGAGAAGTCCTTGAGTATCGTTATCGAAGTCAAAAACTATGTTAGGAATTAACATGTCATGAGGGCCATCCCTCCGAGCATAACCAAGCTGTCTCCAAGCCAGGCATGGGTTGTAAGTAATACCTCCTTTGGTTCCAAATAAAGGAACATTAGGGTACTCTCCGCAACGGTCAATGATAGTGACGTCTTCTCTGGACCTAGGGCACCAATGTATATATGCATGCGTGAGAGTCATTAACCGTTGTGACCATCTCAAACCCCGCTCGTTCTTCAAAACTGATTGTGGAAGGTGCGAAATAAACCACCTTCCCAGGAGAGGAGTGCAACACATAAGGACACCCCTTCTTCTCATGGTTCGAGTGTAACATGAGTGAAGAATGTCCCCCAGCAACGTAGGTATAGGATTCCTGGTCATGAAGATCTGGACAGCACTGATATCAATAAGCTGATCTGGGTTAGGGAATAACACCAAACCATAGACAAGGAGGGCCATAACTTCTTCAAAAGCTCGTAGGTCAAGGGAGTTCCAACATTCTTGGGCTTTCTCGAACAGAAACCTGGCTAAGAACCCCTTGATACCACTTCTAACTTCCCAATGTCCCTTGAGGTCAGACAGTTGTAGGTGCAAGGCTTTAGCAATCTCTTCAAGCTTGGGCTCCTCTTCCGTACCGTTGTAGGGTAGTTGATCAAGGATAGGGACCTTCAGAAGTCGGGAGAACTCTTCCAATGTAGGCACCAATTGATAATCCGGAAAAGTGAAACAGTGATGCAGAGGGTCAAAGAACTGGAACAGGACCTTTATCAAATCTTCCTCAATGTTGGTGTTAACCAAGCTGATGAGTCTTCCATGTCTCTCACTGAATGAAGAACCCTCGGGAATCCTGGACATAAGTTCCTTAAGCTGAGGAGGGATCTTTACAAGGCTAATCTGAATTGTCTTTCTGCGTGCAGTTTCCATGTCCTATAAAACAAGAACAAAGATGAAGATTCGAAACCCTTGAAATGGTTAGTCAATGCTCATGATGTCATGATGTTATAATTAAATACACCACAAATATTCACAAAGGCAAACATGGTAAGGCACACAAGTCACACAAGACCAACCCTTAGAGTTTAAGCCTGCATGGGGTCTGGGTATTACCCTCTTGAAGTTTGGTGGGCTCAACCTGTCCTATTAGAAGTAACCGGGTTCTAAGGGTCCCAATATCACTGGATTACTTTCATTGTTCATCGTTTCAATTTAGCCACTGAACTGGCGACCGAAATATCCCAGGAAAGCAACCCTCAATTGAGTGTAGTATCGAGTATCAACCAACTTCGGACTGCACCAAAGTCAGTTATCTCACTACCCTAAAAAGGCCAAGATGGTTCAATTAAGGTTCCTAAGGTCAGTTGATGCTTCATGACACCACGCGGCGGCCCCGTACTCTCCTTAATTGAACTCAAGGGTTACCGGTACACACCAAAGTGCCACATCAACGTAGCAGACTGCTTCAACCATGTCGGTATACCCCGCACAGCTCCCTCACAGCCTTGTTGCTACTTTCTAAGAAGGTATCCCCCAGATCCGGGTTAGGATCTATAAAACTCCGATACAAGGCCCACAAATGAAAAGCAAACAAGACAATCAATTGAAAACAAAGGTGATCTAAGCCCTAAGGTTACTCCACTTTTAAGTTTATCCCCAGCAGAGTCGCCAGTTCTGTGATACGGTGGGAGAACTGACTTGAAGTTTTGCGTTTTGTATTCGCAAATGTTTCGGTTTGAGCAAGAGTCGCCACCGACTTTTTATTTTATCCTAAGGAAAGGTTAAAAAGCACAGCAAAAACCTTTTGAGATGTTTTCTTGGGTTCGGGGAGTAGATTATAGAAAGGGAAGGTATTAGCACCCTTTCTATCCATGGTTATCCATGGGCTCTTAGTTACTTGCTTAGATCACTTGCCTTTTGTTTTCAATTGTTTTAAATGGTGCTTGTGCGTGTGTGGGTTTGAAAATGTTTTGAAAAGAAGCCAATGTGGTGGCAACCTTCGTAATGATCCATGTTGGGATGTATACAAAGGTGTATGTCTTTTGAAAAGGTTTTCATTTGTTTTTGAAAGTTGTTTTTGAAAGTGTTGTGAGGTGTGGTTTAAAAAAAAAAAAAAAAAGAAAAACAGGCAAGTGTTTTTGTTTTGCGAGTTGACAAGTACTTGAGAGCGATCTACCCTAAAGTTCTCAAAGATTTTTGTTATGTTTTTAACCCTTTTAACAATTTTGTTCCACCATTGTATTTGATGGACAATCTTGTGTTAGGATGTGAAAGGGACGGGCGTGGGTCATCGTTTAGACCATAATTGCAACGGCGTTAAATGTCTTTGGGCAATTTTCTTTAAGGGACTTGATCATTTGCTTTTGTTTGTTTTGAAAATATCATCGAGGGACTATGATCATTTGATTTTGTTTTATTTTGCCCAAAGAGACCTAACATGCAATATGGCCCAATTTTGAAAGGCAACAAGTGGATGTAACCCTAGGGGTGTTAGTGTGCAAGTGTGTTTTATTGCATACAAGAGTTTTTCTTTGAATTAGGTTTTTCTATTTCATTGATTTTATCTTGCCATACACGTCCTAATTACTAGCAATAAGAAGCGGAAATGTAAAATCCTACGCTATTACAACAATTAGGGGAGGGGGATACACATTTGTACATGGGGGGTTCAACGAGAAAAATAGACAAAAAAGAAAATAGCAAAAAACAAGATATAGAGAGAGAGAGAGGGAGTCCGCGCGCTGCTGGGAGGTCATCAGAAGTTCTGACTCAGATCCGCTGCCAGATGATCAACCTGTTAGTGAAACTGGATGAGTCAGAACTTCTGACTCTAGAACCTGCAAAACAGAACCTTGTTAGTGGGGAAATCAGAAGTTCTGATTTCCCTGCGCTGCAAGATATAAGTTTGTTAGTGGAAAGACCAGAAGTTTTGATTCTGCTGAAAAGGCAATAATTCTCAGAGGTTCTGATATCATTGACAGCAAAACAGGCTTCAGATGTGCCAACATCAAAGTCAGCACTTGGCTTTTTCCTGTACTAATTAGAACATCTGCAATCCTGTTGTTACTCCACAAAACAGGAAACATACTTGGAACAGATCCAGCAAATACAAAAATGTTTCAGAGATCAGAATCACCAAGGTCACAGGCAAGTCCTATACTGGCTCAGAACGTTCTGAGGTATGAGAGTCCTCAGAACATAAACAGCAATAACATGAATATTTATATTATGTTACTTGAATATGCACCGCTGATGATGCTTAACAGTGTGATGAGGGTCAGCAGGTGCTTACCTGGCTGTTTGGAAAAGTTGGTGAGTGAAAGTTTAGCTTTTGGTTCTGGTTCTGGTGGTGTTCTGGACAGATTTGGAAAAGGGGAAGTAAAGGTGTATACGTGTGTAGGGTCAGAAGTTTGAAAAGAGTGTTTTTGGTTTACAGAAAAGAACTGGATATTTGATGAAGTTGAAGGTGAGAAACTCAAAGTTATGAAACAAAGCTTGAGATTTTGGCAGAGTTTCAGAACGCTGTGTTGCTAGGAGTTTTATTTCTCTCTTAGCAATTTCTGTTTCTTTTTTTCTTGAACCTCTTTTGCAGTGGTGAAAGCTCTCTATTTATAGGCAAAGTTCTTGTGGATGCCTTGAACATTTAAGGCGCCAACAGAGTTTGAATTTGTTCTTTGACAGAAATTCCTGGGAAGTTGTGATAACAGCTATCTTTCAGCCTAGGTTGCAGCAGCAGGCGTAGATTGGGGAGAAGTGACCTCTGAAGTGGGCGGTGGCGTGAAGACCCATGCCAGAATCTGTGCAAAAGCGTTTTCCTAGCCACACGTGAATGCTCAGGAGTGGTTGGAAGCATTAATGGGCATTAAATGGTGACAAGAACTGTCAATACCAACGTTCTGGTAATGGAAACCAGCGTTGAATCAGCAGCGTAAACCATGCTCTGGCCTTGGCTACCTGTTGCCTTAGTAAGCTCTGAAGATTCTCCTAGTTTTCTGGTACATTCCTTGGATTTACTTCTGGACAATCTGGACCTTGAGATTCTGTATCAGTGTAACACCCATTCTTCTGACCTTTCATCTTCTGATTTCAACCTGTTCTGAAGGAGCCTTCAGACTTTCCTGCTTCTCTTGCATTCCTTTAGCAAATTCTGACTGAGCTTGTGTAACTGCTGAAGGGGCATGTTCTGTTTGAGGCTTGCATTCTGAACCACGTTTACAACTTCTGATTGAACTGATGTAGCTGCTGAAGAGCCAACTTCTGACCACGCTGAGCCAAGCTTGCAACTTCTGACCGTCTTCATCTGGAATGGGTCCAGAAGTTCTGAAGCACTGATTTTTTTTCTAAAAAACGCTTGTTTTAAAGAAACATTCTAAGTACTTAGAATTTGATTTTTTCTCGAGATAAAAGCGTTGCTTCTGGAGTTCGTGAGATCATCTTGCTCTTGTAAGTGACTTGTTTGGGCAAAAGGATAACTCAGGACTTGGATTTGTTTCAGGGGGACTTTTTTTTTAAAAAGAATCCAAGATGGTTTCCTGAAGAAAGGGGAGGGCAAATTTTGGGGTACAACACAGGGCTTTTTTTGTACGCTCGTCAATAAATCCTCCCGATTTCTTTGTCCGAGTTTCCGTAACCAGCTCAGTCATCAATGGTTGTCTCCCCAAACGCTTAGCCTAAATAAAAAAAATCAATTTAAATTAATAATATGTTATAAATCCAAATATGACTTTAAAAAGTGGTAATAATTACCATGCGTCGAGCATGCTCAGCAGTACTAATACTTCCAACAGCATTAAGGCAACCCCATTTTTCCGATGCCCTCGTCTTCTTTGCATTTTCAGATTTAGCCTTAAATTCATTTGATTCCCAATACTTAAGAAGTTGTTCAAAAACTTATTTGCCTATCCATTTGGGACGAATGCCCAAAAGTTGCCAATTCTCTCTAACACGTCGTAGCATGTCAGAAAGTCGTCTTGAACTCCTGCCAAAATAATTTTTTTATACTTTGTTATGGTTCAGTGGATCACAAACACATTTCGCCTGCAATGTTGTATGATATTAAAATAAATAGTTAGATAAATTATAACAATAATGAAAAGGTCATTTAAATAAAAATGACTTAAGAAATAAATTAATTATACCTGAAATTGCTTAAACCATTCTTCTTTATCGGAAACTTCTCTAAAACTCTTCAAAAATTTTGTATAATTCTGCTGAATTATATAATTTATAACCTTAGCGGCAGTCCGACTCGGCCCGAAACTAAAACAACAATAATTGAATTAGCATAATTAATTATATAAAGTTATATTAAAAATGGAAATGTGTACTTATAAATAAAAATTAATAAATAAGAAACTTACGAGTTCCCTTCAGGCCAAATCCAAAATCTCCCATCAATGGTATGAATCTCACTCGGATCATCATCCCCTCGAAGATCTCTCCCATCTATCTGATCATCATCCACACCAAGATCGTCATCATCCGACTCTGCATGATCATCGGATGCAGGTACATGTGTGGGATGTGGGGTGCGACCAGTCTGTGTGGGTCGTGAAGAGGTGGATCCTCCAGGCTGCTGGACGGATGGGGGCATCTGTGTAGGAAGTGGGGTGCTGGATCCTCCAGGCTGCTGCACGAATAAGGGCATCTGTGTGGGAAATGTAAAACTGTGCTGGAAGGATGAGGGAACTTGTGTCTGCTGGAATGGTAAACCAGGTGGGGCCCCAGATGGACTAATAAAACATGTACTCCCAGATGGGAACTGAAGAGGACTTTGAGATGATAGTAATGGCGTAAATGGCATAGTACTGTCCATGGACATATGATGAATCTGACTCTGCGGGGGAGGACACGTGGCTGAGTGAGGTGATTGGCATACTACTACCCTTGGACGCCTGGGCTTCCTACCACTATCACTAGGACCTTTACTCTTATTATCTTTGGGTGGCATTTTAACCTATTTATAGAAAATACAAGTTAACATATAATATATTTGAATTATAAGACACAATTCTCATGAATACATATTCATTAACTCATTCAATAGATGGTTCGTCAAGTAAAATTATAAGACACAATTCTCATGAATGCATATTCATTAAATCATTCAATAGATGATTCGTTAAGTAAAATTACAAGACACAATTCTCATGAATATAGGTTCACTATTCTAAATCGTCATGCTCGTCATCCATATCATCCTCGTCATCTGATGTGATATTGTCCTCGGATCCAAAATCTTCATGATCTTCATCCTCATCAACTTGATTTCCCTCAACCACTGTATCAGACAAACTTGTAGTGTGTTCATCTGGAATCACATCATTAACTTCAATTTCATCTACTTGGTAAGCAACATCCTCCACTAGATCGTCAGTTTCAATATGACCCAATGGTTTTGTTTTTATTACAACACAACACCGTCGTTTACGTGGCACAAATGAAGGATAAGGAACATAATAAACTTGCCTAACAATATTTGACATTATGAAAGGGTCGTACTCTTTGTACCTCCGGTCCATTTGAATCTCAACAGTACCATATGTCTTATCTATTTTTGTGCCTCTAGTTGGATCATACCATTCATAATAAAACAAGACAACTTTATTTTCTGAGTCCAATTAATTATATACTAACTCGTAGATATGTTTAACAAAACCATAGAAGTCATCTTCACCACCATCTGTAACTCCTTTCACAAATACGCCACTGTTTATGTTTTTTTTTCCTTCAGTCCATTCATGAGTGTGAAATTTATATTCGTTCATGAAGTATGTGTGCCATTTGTTTTCACTTTGACGAGGGCCATTAGACAAGTTTCTCAAATGGAGTATTTCTGGAGTCGGTGCAACAACCCTATACAATTTCTCCTTGAACCATGTTGGAAATTGGGCATGAATGACACCAGATGTTGATTGTACACCGGTACTATCAAAATAGGCGTTGTTAAATTCCCTAAAAAGAAACACACTATAAGTTTCAAGGTAATCAATTTTATATTCACACTGTAAAGAAAATTAAGAAGTTGGATTATACTTACTCAAGATATGGTTTAACTTCAATGCAGTTGATCAAGACATGAACATGTGCATATTGCATTTCTTGTTGGGTCAACCAATGCTCACCCTTCTTTCCAGAGGGACGACCTGGAAGCTCGAAGACTAATAAGGTGTACTGACTTCTTTCGATAACATTTACAGGATTCCTTATGATTCTTGGAGTTAACATCAAGTGCTTGAAATAGTGACTACAAAAATGTGAAGTTTCTCGATGCAAGTAATGTGCACATATTGATCCTTCAACTCTAGCTTTATTTTTCACTGATCGCTTTGAATCACCCATGAACCTTTCAAACGGATACATCCACCTATATTGAACAGGTCCTCCTAGATAAGCCTCATATGCAAGATGCACAGGTAGATGTTTCATGGAGTCAAAAAAACTAGGCGGAAATACTTGTTCCAACTTACAGAGAATGACTGGAATATTTTGGTCCAACTTAATGATGTCATCCACTCTTAAAGTTGACGCACAAATATCTCTAAAAAATTGACTAATTTCAGTGAGTGGATTAAGCACATGTTTGGGTAGAGAACCGAACGCAATTGGTAGTAATTGTTCCATAAAAACATGGCAATCATGACTTTTCATACCATGCAACTTCCCAGTGTTAGCATCAGCACACCTTGCTAAATTTGAAGAATACCTGTCGGGCATTCTCAAACCTTTTAGCCATCCACAATCCGCTTTAGCTTCTTGGGGGGTAAGACTGAAACAAGCTTTAGGTTTAAATAATTTTCCATTTGGTTGAAGCTTCAATTCCAACTCTTTACGATTACACCAAATTTCCATGTCTTGTCTAGCCTTCACATTATCTTTTGTTTTGTCTTTAACATCCATCATTGTGTTAAATACGTTATCAAAAAAATTCTTCTCAATATGCATAACATCAAGATTATGGCGCAACAAATTATCTTTCCAATACGGGAGGTCCCAAAATATACTTCTTTTTGTCCAATTATGTGTGACCCCATATCCTTCAATTCTACATGCTTTGCCAGTATCTGTAAACTTTGGAAGTTCACAAACTTGGTTCCATATAGCAACTGGTGCCAATCGAGGCAGAGGCAGATCTGTTACCCGTTCGTCCTTTTTGAAATTTGTCTTGTTTTTTCTAAAGGGATGATTTGATGGTAGGAATATGCGGTGACAGTCAAACCACGAGATTTTCCCCCCTTTTTCCAATGTAAACGCCTTAGTGCATTCCATGCAATGCGGACAACCCATTCTGCCATGCGTACCCCAACCAGACAACATGCCATATGCTGGAAAGTCGTTAATGGTCCACATCAAGGCAACTCGCATAGAAAAGTTTTGTTTACGGGATATATCATAAGTCCATTCTCCATTATTCCACAACCTCTTCAAATCATCAATTAAAGGTTGTAAGTACACATCAATTCCGGTTTTTGGACTCGACAGTCCTGGAATGACGCACGTCAAAAACATGTATGGTTTGTCATGCACAACTTAGGAGGGAGATTGTAAGGGGTTACAATAATTGGCCAACAAGAATACGCACTTCCAGACGCTTGGACATATGGAGTAAAACCATCAGAGCATAATCCAAGCCTGACATTTCTAGGTTCCGCGACAAAATCAGGATGTACCTCATCAAAGTGCTTCCATGCATGGCCGTCAGATGGGTGTCACATATTGCCTGGGCTTGTTTTGTTTGTATGATGCCATGTCATTTGACTTGCACTGTGCATTGAAGAAAACATTCTTTTTAACCTTGGTATTATCGGAAGATAAAACATGGACTTTACTGCTACACGTTTTTGGTTATTGTTAATGGCTCTATTGTGAACTTTATATCTTGGACTCTGACAAAATTTACATTCCTCTAACAATCTATCTTGAGTACCAAACTCGTTGTCATAAAACAACATGCAACCATTAATGCAATAATCAATCTTTCTTGCTCTTAAACCAAACTTCGACACCAACTTCTTTGCATCATAGAAACTCGCAGGCAAGTTGTCTTTCGTTACAGTTGAGTCCAACATCATTTTTGCGAAGTGCTCCAAACACTGATCAAGAACATTCCAATTTTACTTGGCGGCCAATAATCTCACACACATTGATAGCTTTGAGTCTGACGACCCCTTAAACAACGGCGTATTCATCTCATTCAACAACTGATAAAATCTCTGCGCTTCCTCATTCGGCAACTCTTCCCCGTCAAAGTCTTCAGGTTGATCATAGGTCACGTTAACACCAAAAGCATCACCAACAATGTCACCTATCAGATTAAAGTTTTCTTCAAATTTCATAGGTGGTTGCATAGCCGATTGACTACTTGAAGCATCTGTGTTGCTAGTCTCTGGTACATTACTCGGCAGTGTTTCACCATGATACGTCCAAACCCAATAATTTTCAATGAAACCTTTTCTATGCAAATGACGTGTTATTTCCTCTGGGTCACTAATTATATATCTACATCCACATTTAAGACAAGGACACCTAACTCCTCCTCCACTTCGACAACGTTCCTGAGCAAACGTCCACGTGATAAAACCATTAACTCCGTCTATAAAATTGGGTTTAAGTGCGCGTCTTCCTGAATATAGTCTATCGTACATCCAACTACGATAATACCTATAATATTTCATTTACTGCAAATTTATATAATCAAAACCTATTTAATTAGAAATATTAATTAATCAACTTAATAATAATCCTAAACATATACTATTAAAGATAAATATATGCTTTCAAAAAACATATTATACTTTTTCTAATTCTAAGTTATTAGACTTAACAACATTCTATTAAAATAGTTCATCCAAATAAAAATATTTTCAGTTAAGACAAATTTTTTTAATTTTAACACTTAAAATTTATAAACTCCTAAAAATATTTATTTATTTTTAAACACTTAAAATTTAATTTAAACACTTAAAATTTATAAACTCCTAAAAATTTAAACACTTAAACTCCTAAAAATTTAATTTAAACACTTAAAATTTATAAACTCCTAAAAATATTTATTTATTTTTAAACACTTAAAATTTAATTTAAACACTTAAAATTTATAAACTCCTAAAAATTTAAACACTTAAACTCCTAAAAATTTAATTTAAACACTTAAAATTTATCTCTAACGTTACTACATAAATTAATAATTATAACTGTTATTCATCACAAATTAATAATTAGTAATTATTATAAACTAAATAATTAAACCTAAAATTTAACCCAAATTCAGAAAATATAACCCAAATTCGACCTAAAAATTAACCAAATTCAGAAAATATACTAAATTCAAAAAAAAAAAAATTCAAGAAATACCTTTTATCTTGTAACTCCTTCAATCTTCTTGTCCCTTTTTGCAATCTACTTCTATCAATCTTCTTCTATTCAAAGAAAAATTGAAAAAAAATTACATCCAATAATACAATAAATAAAAAGCTGTTAACAAAATACAGACAAAATTGAATTGAATTTACCTTAAAACAATAATTATTGGAGATTGAAGGGATTTAATATTGGAGAAGAACAAATTTTATGAACAAGAAAATGGTTATGGAGGGATGGAAGGAGGAGGGTTGAAGAAGAAGTTCTTGAAATATATTAACGCTACTGTCTGTTTGTGGAGCGTGTTTGAGAAATATATAAAGCATGTAGCGACGTGAAAATCACGCCGCAACGTTGCCACGTGATTTTCACGTCGCAACAATCCCAACATCTATTTTCTCTTTATTCACATCCTTCAAAACCTGAACATGTCAGTCTGGAAAACTGTGATTTTTCCCTCTTAAATGTTGCGACGTGAAAAACACGTTGCAACTTACTTTTTCAAAATTTAAAAATGACAAATATCTGAACGTTAGAGTAATTTAATTATTTTTTATTGTATTTTTAGTAGCAACATGAATCTCACGTCACAACATTTTTTAAAAAAAAAGACTGACAAACTACATGCTTCTTTATTTTATTAGTAAAACATGTTGCCACGTGATTTTCACGTCGCAACTGGCTTTATTTAGCCACATGAAAATCACGTGGCTGGAGAGCCTATATATATATATATATATATATATATATATATATATATATATATATATATATATATATATATATATATATATATATATATATATATATATATATATATATATATATATATATATATATATATATATATATATATATATATATATATATATATATATATATATATATATATATATATATATATATATATATATATATATATATATATATATATATATATATATATTAACATAAAAAGTTAATATACATACAATTTAAATTTTAGTTAATATTATATATAAAATTGGTTGATACAATTTATAATTTAGTTAATGAATTCTAAAACATAAATAATATTAAATAATAAAATAAAAAGATTAATAAAATATAAAATTTAATTAATTTATTTTTAATTTAGCGTAAGAATATAATTAATAATATATATTTTATTGATTAATAAAGTAGTAAAAATAGTTTATAAATTATAAGTAAAATAATTGATTATTAACATATATTTTTGTGGTTAAACAATTGTGAATTTTATTAATGACACAATTTTATATTTGTGTTATAAAATAATTTTTTGATTTTAAAAAAAAATTTATTTTAATAAAAAATTACTATTCAATATATATATATATATATATATATATATATATATATATATATATATATATATATATATATATATATATATATATATATATATATATATATATATATATATATATATATATATATATATATATATATATAATATATATATATATATATATATATATAATATATATATATATATATATATATATATATATATATATATATATATATATATATATATATATATATATATATATATATTGTATAAGTATTTAGTGTAGGAAATAATGTCAATATATCATATTTTAATACATAAGAATCTTTAAAACAGTTTTGAGAATTTTCTTTTAGGCTTGAAATGAGAGTTTTATTAAGGCTTGAAAGGAAAGGAGGGATGTGTGCATATTTGTTTTGTATTATTTATCAGATAAGAACTCTTTTGTGGATGTCAATATCAAACCCATAAGAGGCCCCTTCATCAAAATATAGACACCATAAAATATAGATAGAAACATATACATTAAAAATAGACAAAGAGTGTACACAAGGTCTCTCCACCTTAGTACAAATAAACCCCACTTAGCAAACAAATAGTTGTTATTTTACATCAACCAAAATAATTAATGACATAATGGCCACACAAAACTATTGTGGGATGTTTGGTTTATGCCCACACACTGATTGGACTAACACATTTGATCAAGAATAGTTATCATACTTCGTTTTAAACTTTTAGAACATGAAAGGGATCAAATCAATTTTAATAAATATCATATCACTATTGATTCTATTATTTTGATTTAATCCTCTAAGGAAAATTGTTTGTGGTCCTTAAAGTGGTTGAGGACAATGGTTTGAATGTGAGTTTGTGACATCTTGAGGTTTAATACTTTGTATTTAACAATCAATATGTTTTTCTTTTGGATTGAGAACAATTTTTTTATTGAGACAATAATGGAAGAATTTTACCTGTCATTCCTAAAATCATATACTACACTTGTCATATTTTTCGTATACCAAAATGATTTTTTTTTCTTTTTTTATCATTAATTATTAATTAGATGTTGAAAATTTTTCTCTTAGACTCAAAAAAATCGATAGACCATATACTTAAAGTTTATATGTATTTTTATCACCATTTTTGAAAAATTCGACATATATAAATTTTTAAAAAATTTGTATTTTTATATCAGATTTTTACAAATATTTGGTGTAAAATACAAAATTTTGGAAAACCGTACTTAGGTTTTATACTTAATTTTTGAAATAATCAGTATAAAATGTAAGTGCGCGGAATTTTCCTAAAGTCTTGATAGGCTATTTTTTTAATAATTATATAAAAAATAAAGTTAATGCTATCAGTTTTTTTTAATAAATCTGATATGTTTTTGTAGTTTTCTAAATATTTGAAAAATCGGTATAAAATTATAATTTGTTTTTAAAAATCAATGATTTTATATCAGATTTTTGAAAATCTGTTATAAGAAAAATTGTATATCAATTTTTTTAAAATCTATATAAAACCTATGCTTTTATACTGATATTTTTTAAATTCGATATAATATTATTGATTTAGATATTTTCAAAAATGCGATATAAAAGTTTAAATTTTTTATATCAGATTTTTTTTATTTAAAATTCTATATTGAGTGTCCTTCCGAATCTATTCTAAAAATTAACTTTTCACCTTTGATTTGATCTGTTTATGAGACTTAACTAAGGTGTATATATATTTTGGTGCATTTAGAAGTGTATCGATTTTATGGATATTATTAATTTTTCATCGAAGTAGTTAAGCACCGCTAAGGGCAATACACAATCCCCTATTTTTATTACTTGGTCCGATTCTCCTTTTAAGCAACTTGAGGTGTAAATGTAATGACTCAATTTACACAGGTCTAAATTGTGTAACAAACTTATTTATGAAGGAAATCGCTTATTCTATCTTAACTGACGGAAAAATACCCCAAAGAAATCTAAAAAACACTCATTTGATTATGTGAGTATATTTTTGGACGCACCTTGATCACACCAAAACACACTCCAATTGAGTCTCACTCCATATTTTCTCCAAAATTTAGTTCGAGGATGCATCTCTAGAACCACTTCATCTTTGTTTTCCAAATTTAACAACTTAGGGACATATCCAGAAGTATAGTTCCAGATTTGTGAAACATGAATTTGAAAACATACCACATTTGCATGTCAACTACAATTCCAAAAATGTATTTTTGAAACTGTCAAACGTGATTTTTAATATAATAGAACCCTACATGATCTTCTTCCTCATAATCAAAAACCATTTTCTCTAAAAAATCTTACAATAAATCCTTTCATTCTCTATCAAATTTTCACTCCAAAATATTATTCTTGTGTTTCATCGCATCAAAAGGAGCAAAAGAATTTGAAATTTAAGGTAAAGATCATGTATTTCATTCCCCATTGTTCAAATTAATCTATTTTCTGAGCTAAAAAAGTTATGTTGTGTCATGGAAATGTATTTCCAATTCTAGTTGAGTTAGTACATAAGTGCATTTCCGTAATTGTTCAAAGTTTATTTCAAGCAGATTTTTTGAATATTTATGTTATTGTTTGTGTTAGATATGATGCACCCTGATGTTATCTTCAAATCTATTATGTCTATGGATGTCAAACGTGTTGATGTCAACGAGGTAGATTTTGACAACTAATTTATAAATGGAGAAGAGTTTGAGTTTCATGATCATATGCTCCAATGGATTTGCATGGAGGCATCAAAATTGGGGGTTGGTGTTGTAATCAGGAAGGTATCATAATGGTCCAAATATAAGACTTGCATTTATGACATTGAGATACGAAAAAAATGACAAGTACATAACTTCTCTCTGAAAGTTCAAACGAGATGACACCGCTTCGAAGAAATGTGAGTGTCCCTTTAATTTGTGTGGCTACCTTTTGCCAAATAATAAATGGAGATTTAATGTGATTTGTGGTTTACATAACCATGACATGTGACACAATTTAGTCGGTCATCCCATTTCATGCCGCCTTATGCCTGAAAAGAAGGAAATCGTTTCAAACACGACATGTAATATAGTGCAGCCTAAAAACATAATTGCAACTTTGAAACGTAAAGACCCAAAAATATCTCAAATATCAAGCAAGTATACAATATTTGTGTCCTTAACAACATGGTGTTAAAAGGGGGATAAAAATTAAAATACAACAACTATTTAAACTTTTAAATGATAACAATTATGTGTCTAGGTACCGAGCGTGCAAAGATGGAGTAACCGTTCGAGATATATTTTGGACTCATCCTGATTCCATAAAGTTGTTCAACATGTTTCGCATTATACTCATCATTGCATCAACATATAAGAACAATGAATACAAGCTTCCACTATTGAAAATTATTGGTGTTACCTCTGCCGAGAAGACTATTTTGTTGGGTTTATGTTTTTGGAAAGCGAAAAAGAGGAAAATGTTACTTGGGCTTTAGAAGTGTGCCAGACAATGTTGAAAGACAAAGAAAACATGTCTAAGGTCATTGTCATCGATCACGATACCGCATTGATGAATTCAGTTGTAAAGGTGTTTCCTACTTCATACATATTACTTTGTAGGTATCACATTATAAAAAGTGTGAGAAGTCGAGTTAAACTCGCGGTAGAGACCAAACAAATAAAGAGTGAAGACGAAAAAATGGTCAACGAAATAGAGTGTATTAGGAAGTACATCTCGGAATATCCCATGGGACATGATTCAATTTCTAAGGTCTATATTAGCTTAAAAGTTGAATAAATATGAGTTTTCTAATCTCATATTTTTAACAAAAAAATATCACACCAAAATGAGTATATATTAGCACGCATTTTCCTACTCCAACAGTGTGAATGCCTCACTTGAATTTAAAGTCACAAAGTACAAATATTATAGATATGAAATTCATACCGGAGAGTCTCATAGAATACTAAGACAATCAAAAAGTGATAAAACTCGAGTACCGTTCACTCTCGAATGACAAAGAAACATTCAATTCAACAATTTTGAACTGAAGACGAATGAAGATTTAAGGGTTATGTGAATTACATTTCATTGTTACAACATAAAAGGTTTGATCGAGCTGTATGCGAAAATTACGAGATCCACCGAAGATATTTTGAAGATGTTGAAACGTCCTACTTTATGATGAAATGTATTGATTTATGTTAATGATTATGTATGTAATGTTTTATTTTTTATGTATGTCATGACAATTATCAATGTCAATTTATCTTCGTTTCTGCATTTGTTTATGATTTAATAGGTTTCAGAATGCACTTCCGTAAGGTAGAGGAGATGCATTTTCGGATTAAACTTAGTGATATAATTGTGGCGTAACTAAAAAAACGAATGAATTGTATGTGAATGAGGTGCGTCCAAAGATATGTTTCTAAATTTTATAGATAATTTTGATTTTTCACTATAGTACGGAAGCAATACTTAAGATTCCTTAAATAATTCCTTTATGAATTGCTGTTATTTGAAAATTTTACATGACAACCATTCTATTGTATGTGGCATTCTTCATTAATAATACTTTAATTTTTTTTTGGAATAACTAGGTATTAAATTTTTTTTCCCGCAAATAACCATATTTCGGAGAAAATTACGCAAATAATCATATTTCAGAAAACCCCATAAGGGAGGAGCCAACCCAGTTGGCACATGCACCTTATTTTAAAGGGGATGTGCCATCTCACTTGGCACCTATGTGTAAAAGGCTTGCCATAAGCCAAGTGAGATGGCACTTTAGTGCAAAAGGCAGGCAATTTTTTGCGTTTTTCATTTTAAGTGCGGCACGTTACGTAAAAGATATAGGATCAAAAAAATTGACATTTTATTTAAACAATATGATTACACACATAACAATTACATAAAAAATACAGATTAATCAGTGGTCCCCTGGAACCCGGTAATGACCCCCGATTCCGCATCCCCGTCCTCGCCTTTCCCGCGCTGGGTTTCGTCGCGTTTTCTGTTGTGGCAGGGTCGATGGCCCATCGAAGTCAATGCGTTCCGGATCATGAAATCGGTCAGATATCCATATCTATAAGATCCGGTTTGGTAGAGTCGGTTGCCCATACCCTCAAGTTTGGTCGTGTTGGTGTGGATGGGGTTCCATGGTTGGTCTGTAACACTGGTCGTCTGAGCATGGGGGGTAGAAAGGAAATGGATCTTGGGGTGTTTGGTATTGGGAATTGTTGTACCCCAAAATTTTCCCTCTCATTTTATCAAGATTTTCCCCACAAGACTCTTTGGACTCCAGACAGAATTAGGTTTGCTCAGCTCAAGACATCTCCTTGCACTGATGACCTGAAATTAGGGTTTGAGTTTGCACAAGGATTTTTGGACTTCCAATGCCTCATGTGACTTTCATACTTCATGTTGGACCTCTAATATTGCTCATACCAAGCTTCAAGCCTTGAATCAAATTTTTGACCAGTCAATTGGACAATTGACCTAAAAATCAGCTGTATTGGGGAAAAAAATCAATTGTGGCCAATTTACAGTCAAACCTCATAATTTTTTATCCACATAAACATTATAGACTCATATGAACCATTTGATAAAGTTTGGACCACAACTCCTCAAGAAATTTGATCAGATCATCAAAAGGGCAAAATGGTCAAAATTAGGGTTTTGACTGTTAGAAGGGCAATTTCTGATTTTTCACATAGCCATGGCAAATTGGGTTCAAGCATGGTTTCAAGGACTCAATGGCATCATCTTGACCTAATCACAAGGTTCAAAAGATCTCAAATGCATTGGATTGACAGATGAATTTTCCAGTCAACTGATCAAAAATCAATTGTACACTAAAAAGTCAAACTTTGACTTTTTGGTCAAAATCAAGTGCCAAGGGTCATATTTCATCAAGATGTATCAAAATATGAAACTTTTTCACCAAGAAATCTAAATTTGGAAATTAGGGTTTAAGTTTGAAAAATTTCATAACTTAGAAATTTTCTAAGTTATGAAAATTTCTTATTTTTTCCCCAACTTTTCCCAACTTTTTCACCATGATGCAATTGGATTCAAAGAAAACTTCCAACATGAAAGTTGTAATCCTCAAAAAAATATATAACTTTTATTTAAAACGTTTTCCCAAAAGATGATTGGATCTCAAGTTATGATTTTGTGAATAAGGGTCCATGAAACTTTTAACTTAGTGAAATTTTGCCCTAGTTTAGGCAGATTTTTGACCTAACTTCATGGAAACTTTTAACCTAGTTCCAAGTGTAATCTCAAAATTCATTTCAAAAATGGATTGTAGAGAATGTTACAATCTTTCCAAAATGTCCAAGAACTATCCAAGATCATTTATGGTTAGGGAGAATCGAAAGTTTGAAAATGGCAAATTATCACTTTGTCCGAGGCATTTTTCATATTGGTTCAAGTTGCAAATCCGTTTGAATCATGCTTGTACTTGCATTACATGTTCTAATCCTTTTTACACTACAAAATTGAATGCAAATACAATGGTTAATGCATTGTTTTGATATTTGAAACTTTGTACAAAGGTTTAATCCAAAAATGGCAAAAAGGTTACAATGCTACTTTGATAAAGTTAGCTTTTACAAACTTTGTTTATCTTGAGCCATGGACCTAACCTTTTGCTGCAAACAAAGTCCACAAATACCAGACAATTTGTACCAACTTTACTCAGGCCTTGAGCTAGCCAGTACAACCTTTGCCTTTGTCACTTTAACTTTTGCTTCAAAAGCAAGTAAGCTTGCAAAAAGTCCACAACTCTTGTATATGATAAAACCAAGTCTTGTGATCATTTAAAACAGGTTCAGCATATTGTAACAAACCTAAGACACAATTTGATAACCTCTCAAACACCCTCTAACACAGAAAATCCCATTTCTGCCGAAAACAATGCAACTTCTGCAAACACCCAAAGCCATTTCCATTTTGCCTCGTGCGTTTTGCTTGGAACCACTTCAAACACATTCCATACATCACACCTGAACTATCCAAGTCCCTGTCCAGCAACTGTAACCTCATTTTCACACTTCACCATTTTCATTTCGAAGCTTTTCAGGTTGAGTTCTACAAGGAGATTCAAGCCATTTCAAAGCAAGTTGGGCATTGGGAAAGGTTGAAGGAACTTCAGGCAAGCTCAAAAGAACTTCAGGCCTCACTCAAAGTTGCTACATTACCATATTCAAACTTGACTGAACAAGGTATTTTCTAAGTTTCTATCTCTCTATTTAGACATCCTTAGGCTTAGGTTTGTGAAGCAAAAATGTAGTCTTTAATGTGTTTGAGCTGTACATATGCATAACTTATATTTATATTAACTGAGCTAGGAGTATTTGAAGCTTGAAGTTCATGGATAAGTTATGTCAAAAATTAGGAGAATTAAAATTCTCTTTACTCTTTTAGAGTTAGCTCATGTTTTTTATATGGTTGGAATCGTGATTAAAAATGATATAAGTTTCATGTTGTAAGTTTTAGATTTCATGCAAGCATGAGCAAGAACAGAATTTGAAGTACAGAGGCGCGCGCGTGTTTGGCCAGAGGACAGGGACGAAGTGGCTTGGGCCTGGCGCTTGGGCCTGTTTCTGTTTGCACCCTCCATCTTGTTATTTTCACCCCTTGGCCCATTTTCTTTATTTTTGTATATTTTTCATTTCTATTTATATTTTCTGACTTTATTTATTTTTTCTAGACATTTAAAAATCACAAAAAATATTTTCTTTATTTTTTGCATTTTATCATATTTTTTATTTTACTTTTTTGCATAATAAATAAATTATTAAGTTAATATACTTTATTTTCTTAAATAAAATTGTAAATAATATTAAAATATTAAAATATTTTATATTATTATATTATACATATAAAATATTATTTTCTCACATATTTTAATTTTCAACATTTTTGTATATATTTTTATTTATTTTCTTGTGCATAATGAAATAAATATAATAGGATATATATTTTCTTTTAAACCAAAAATTAGGGTTTTCCCCCTTTCAAAAATAATCATTTTATTTTTTCTTATTTTTTAAGACATAAATAAATTTATTTTACATACATAAAATAAATACAAAAACATTTATGCATATTTACATTTTATTGTACATTTAAATAATTGTTCATTTATTTATTGTATCAATTCAATTGGGTTGTAATAGTAAATTATGGTTTTATTTTGTGCAAATACCCCCTATTCAAACTTGTATCCCCCTTCCCCATTATATTGTTGTAATAGTCTAGATTTACATTACGCAATTTATCGTATTATATGCATGATAGTAAGATTAGGGTTTTGTATGCAAAGACCAAAATCAAACAAATAGCATGACCTAAATACAAGACAAAAATACATGAAAAATATCAACACCTTGCACACAAGCACCCCTAGGGTTTCATCCACTTTTTTGCCTAAAAAATGGCCATGGTGTGCATGCTAGGTATCTTGGCAAAACAAAATCAATGCAAAAACAAAAAGATCATAGTCCCTCGATGACGCTATCAAAATTTTGCCTAAAAACAAATGATCTTAGTCCCTAAAACTTGCTAATATACTTGGCACCATTGCTATCATGGTCATACGATGACCCACGCCCGTCCCGTTTAACATCCAAAGATAGGGTTGTTTACCAAATACAATGGTAAAACAACAATGTCAAAGGGTTAAAAATGTACAAGAAAGACTTTTGAGTAGGGTAGACAAGCTCCTAGTTACTTGATCAATTTGCAAACCATCCTTGCTATTTTCAAACACACACACACAATTTCAAAACATTTCCCAAACAACTTTCAAACATTGAAACATTTTTCAAAAGACAAACATCTTTGTATACATTCTTCAAACAAGAATCATTACAAAGATTGCCAAAATGATGACCTCTTTTCAAAATACTTTCAAAACCACACAAAGCACCATTTCAAACAATTGGAAAAGTAAAGCAAGTGATCTAAACAAGTAATTAAGAGCCCATGGAAAACCATGGATGAAAAGGGTGCTAGCACCTTCCCTTTTCACAATCTATCCCCAGAACTCAAGAAAACATCTCAAAGGTCTTTCCTGTGCTTTTTGACCTTTCCTTTGGATAAAATAAAAAAGTCGGGTGGCGACTATTGCTAAACCGAAACATTTGAAAACACAACGCAAAACCTCAAGTCAATTCTCCCACCGTATCACAGAACTGGCGACTCTGCTGGGGAGATATCTTAAAAGTGGGGTTACATTAGGGTTTAGATCCCCTTTACATGCTTATCTTGTTTGACTTGTTTGCTTTACACTTTGGTTCTATTGTTTGGGTTTGAATCCTCTACCCGGATTTGGGAAACATTCATAGGTAAATAGCAATACATTGTGGAAACTGTGCGGGGTATACCGACATGGTCTAAGCAATAGCTATATTAGTGCGACATATTTGTGGGTACCGGTAGCTTTTGAGTCAATCAAAGAGAATACGGGGCCGCTGAGTGATGTCATGAAGCACTAATGGACTTTTGGAACCTTTACTTGACCATCTTGGCCTTTTAGGATGTAGTGAGATGACGGCTTTGGTGCAGTCCGAAGTTGGTAGATACTCGATACTATACCACTGAGGGTTGTTTTCTTGGAATATTTAGGGTCACCGGTAAAGTGGCTAAACTGAAACAATAAACACAGAAAATAATCCAGTGATATTGAGCTCCTTAGAACCCGGTTACTATTTCTAGGACAGGTTGAGCCAACTAAACTTCAAGAGGGTACTTACCTATGAAACCCCATGCAAGCCTAAACTAGGAACTTGTGTGATTTTCTTGTACATATATACTTGTGCATAACATCATGGACTTCATGAAGCATCATTTGCATCCACTAACCATTTCAAGGATTTTGGATTTTCATCTTTGTTCCTGTTTTGTAGGTTATGGATTCACTTCGCAGGAAAACCATCCAGGCCAACCTTGTGAGAATTCCTCCACAAATAAAGGAGATAGCTTCCAAGATTCCAGAGTATTCTCCATTCACTGAGAGGCATGGTCGACTTCTCAACTTGGTCAACTACAACACAGAGGAAGACATGGTGAAAGTTCTCTTCCAGTTCTTTGACCCCCTACACCACTGCTTCACATTTCCTGACTACCAGCTGGTGCCTACTTTGGAGGAATTTTCTCAACTCTTGAGGATCCCTATTCTCCATCAACTACCTTTCAACGGTACGGAAAGAGATCCAAAGTCTGAAGATGTTGCTCAAGCCCTGCACTTGCAACCATCAGATGTCACAAGTCATTGGGAAACCAAAAGTGGTGTCAAAGGCTTCTTGTCAAAGTTCCTGTTTGAGAAAGCTCAAGAATGATGGAATTCTCTAGACCTGAAAGCTTTTGAGGAGATTGTATCTCTTCTCATCTATGGGTTAGTCTTGTTCCCAAACCCTGACTAGCTTATAGATGTCAATGCTGTCAAAATCATCATGGCTCGCAATCCGGTGCTACATTGCTTGGGGATATCCTCCACTCTTTTCACACTCGAACAATGAGGAAAAGAGGTGTTCTCATGTGCTACATTCCTCTACTGCAAGATGGTTTATTTCTCATCTTCCCCAATCAGTCTTGAAGAATGAGCAAGGTTTTAGGTGGTCACAACGATTGATGACTCTTACACATTCAGATGTTTGTTGGTGTTCTCGATCCCGAGAAAATGTTATCATCATCGACCATTATGGGGAATTCCCTAATGTCCCTCTACTTGGCATTAGGGGAGGCATCACCTATAACCCCTGCATGGCTCTGAGACAATTTGGGTATGCCCGAAGGGATGGCCCACATGACATGCTAATTCCAGACTTGGTTTTTGACTTCGACAACAACGATTAAGGACTTTAACAAAGGTTTTTCTGAGCTTGGAGGATGCCTAACAAGATAGACAGTAAGACCTTGGGACACAAGAATTCCATCCCCTTGAGCCTTACCTCAAGTGGGTACGAACCCACGCCCAAAGCTTATGATGCCTTACCCCTCCATTCTCCCTGTGATTATAGAGCCTGTTATGGAAGGAGAGGTTCCATACACCCTCCTACATCCTGACATGCCAACATCACTCGAAGATTTGCAAAGGAGTTGGATACAGCTCAAAGAAGAACGCGATACTTTTGAAGCCCAATTCTACGCCAACGAGAAGAAGGTTTTGGAACTTACTCGTCAACTTCACGAAGAGAAGATTCTTAACACCTACATCGCACCAAAGAGGATGTGCAATGTCTTTTTACCTTAGAATTTTGTATTTATTTTGCCCAAGGGGCATTGATGTACTAACAAATTCTATCTTATTAATATGACGTGTGTTTCTTCTTTGTTTAAAACAAATTTGAATTTCTGAATCCTTGAATGCGTTACATGAAAATATCATTCATCATATGCATAAACAAGTCTTCACACCAAGTTTCCTCATCTCTCTGCTGTTTATTTCATCAAGATGGATATTGAACAAACGGTCAAAGACTTACAAGCTCAGAATTCACAATTCCAACAGTTGCTCATGACCCTAGCAAAGGGGCAGGAGGAACTCAAGACTCTGTTAGATAAGGAAAAAGAGAAAAAGAAGAAGAAGAGGGTTGGTGTGTGTGATAAGGTGGGAGAACTGACTTGGGATTTTGCGTTTTGTGTTTGCAAATGTTTCGATTTAGCAAGAGTCGCCACCGACTTTTTATTTTATCCTAAGGAAAGGTCAAAAAGCACAGGAAATACCTTTGAGATGTTTTCTTGGGTTCGGGAAGTAGATTATGAAAAGGGAAGGTGCAAGCACCCTTTTCATCCATGGTTATCCATGGGCTCTTAGTTACTTGTTTAGATCATTGCTTTGCTTTTCAATTATTTGAAATGGTGCTCTTCATTGTTTGAAATGGTGCTTTGTGTGTGGTTTTGAAAGATGTTTTGAGAAGAGGCCATCGTTGTGGAAACTTTGTAATGAATCTTGTTTGAATGTATACAAAGGTGTTTTTGTATTTTGAAAAGGGTTCAATGTTTGAAAGTCTTGTTTTGAAATGTTTTGAAATTGTGTTTGTGAAGTGTATTTGAAAATAGCAAGGATGTTTTGCAAGCTTTTGATCAAGTAACTAAGAGCTATCTACCCTATTTTACTCAAAGATCTTTCTTATATTTTTAACCCTTTTAACAGTGTTGTTTCACTATTGCATTTGGTGAACAACCTTGTGTTAGGATGTTAAACAGAACAGGCGCGAGTCATTGTAATAGAACACCATGATAAGAATTGTGCTAAGTATTTTTGGCAATTTTCTTAGGGACTTGATCATTTTTGTTTAGGCAACCAAGATAGCGTCATCGAGGGGACTATGATCTTTTGTTTTGTTTTTGTTTTGCCAAGTACCCAACATGCATACCATGGCCCATTTTTGAAGGCAACAAGTGGATTGTAACCCTAGGGGTGCAAGTGTGCATTGTGTTTGATTTTCATGCATTTTTGTCTTTGATTAGGTCAAACTATTTGCTAATTTAATTTTGGCATACAAACCCTAATTCTCTAATCATGGCATAATTGAAAGCATAAAAGTGCGAGAATTTAAATTCTAAGCTATTACAACATGATTATGGGGATGGGGGTACAATTTTTTGAATAGGGGAGGGGGGGGGGGGGTATTTGATAAGAAATATAAACCCTAGTTACTATTACATCCAAATTGAATTTACAATGCATCAATATTAAAATGTACAATTTTTAAATAAACAAAAATAAATAAATATGGAATAAAAAGTATTATGCAAAAAGAAGTTTTTATTTGCTTATGTATGTAAAGTATTTTTAATGTGAAAAAAGTATAAAGAAATAAAATAAAAAG